>CM037879.1:102485964-102706363 GCA_021292165.1 Shinisaurus crocodilurus | reverse complement strand
GAAACCAAGGCGTAAAATGAACATCCACGCCCTTCAAGATCCTATTAAGCAAACTCGTCTTCAATCACTTCTTAAGGAACACCTACGTACGGAACCTCCTGACAACACTGAGGACCATTGGTCTAAGCTGAAAACCTCCATTACTGCAGCTTCTGAACAAACTATTGGATATGAAACTAAGAAACATCAGGATTGGTTTGATGAAAATGATAATGAGATTAAATATATAATTGACCAAAAAAGGAAAGCCTTCCAAATATGGCAAAATGATTCTAAATGTGCTGCCAAGAAAAAAATCTACGCTAGTGCAAAGGCTGAGGTCCAAAGAAGAACAAGAGAACTTAAGAACGCCTGGTGGAAAAAGAAAGCTGTAGAAATTCAACAACTTGCAGAATCTCATAATGCACGGGCTTTTTTAAGGCCACAAGGGCCATTTTTGGACCAAAAACCTATGGTACATAGGTTTTACAATCAAAAGATGGCACCAAACTCTTAAAAGACAAAGAGTCTATTGCACTGCGTTGGAAAGAGCATTATTATGACCTTTTAAGTCGTAAATCTAAGGTGGATAATGAGATTTTTTCGCAAATCCCGCAAAAACAAATTAGAGAGGAACTTGCAATATTCCCCACTTTGGATGAAGTAAAAAAAAGCCATTAATCAAATGAAGAATAACAAAGCTAGTGGACAGATGGGATTCCTGCTGAAATCTTTAAAGAAGGCCCCCCGAACTTGTACAACATCTTCATAAACTCATCGAAAAATCTGGATAAGAGAAGAGATCCCAGAAGACTTCAGGGATGCCATAATTATCACCCTCTTAAGAAAGGTGATAGAACATACTGTGGAAACTATCGGGGCATTTCTCTCTTAGCTATCGCAGGTAAAATATTTGCCAGGATTCTCGCAAACCGTCTTCTATCTATTTCAGAAGAGATCCTCCCTGAATCTCAATATGGTTTCCGCCCCTCTAGAGGGACAGTAGACATGATTTTTACTGCACGTCAGCTCCAAGAAAAATGCCGGGAGCAAAATCAACCCCTTTATATGGCATTTATTGATCTTGCTAAGGCCTTTGATACTGTGAGACCGAACAGCTCTCTGGACTATCCTTATGAAAATTGGATGCCCCAATAAATTTGTGAATATCTTGCGACTTCTCCATGACAACATGACGGCTACGGTCTTGGACAACAACGGCTCTCATGGTGCTCCATTTAAAGTGGGATCAGGTGTTAAACAGGGATGTGTTATTGCCCCAACATTATTTGCTATTTTCATCGCCACGATTTTACATCTTGTCGAGGGGAAACTTCTCACTGGTGTGGGAATTATATATCGAACAGATGGAAAGCTTTTTAATCTCAGCAGGCTGAAAGCAAAAAGTAAGGTAATTACAACTGCCATTGTAGAACTTCAGTATGCTGATGATAATGTGGTCTCCGCACATTCAGAGGACTTTGGGTCTCACCTGGCGGTGGAGTGTTTGGCTGACGTCCATTGGATGGGTCGCTGAGGCATGAGATGGCAGCACCTCCTCCACAGTTTGTTCCGGACTGACCAGTTTTCGTCCCCCCCCAGATGTCCTGGTACTGCATTTGGGGGGGAATGACTTGGGCTTGCTGAAAGGCAAGGCCCTGATTCTCCAGATGCTATGCGACATAGCATCCATCCGACACTGGTGGCCGGGGGTTCGGATATTTTGGTCGTTCATCATACCGCGCCTCAGTTGGCCTAAGGCCTTGAATAGGGCGGTTAGGAAGGTGAACGGCGAAATTGTAGGGCCATAGGTGGGATCGGGTTTTGTAGTCCCCATCCCAATATAACTTTGGTCCGGAGGGAGCTGTATCAGCCGGATGGGGTCCACCTATCCGATATTGGCAATGATATTTTTATTGGAGATCTGCGAAGGGCCCTGCTCGCTCTTTTATCGTGCAGGTGGGGGAGATTCGACTAAGCGATAGCTTGTCTCTCCCTGTGGTGGGAAGTGCGGGTTTAGGCAGGAGCAATTAGGGTTATGGTGATCATCCAGTGGCACCTTTCAAGGTGACTGACGTTTTACCCAAGGCTGCCCTCGCCAATGCCATGAGGCTTGGCGTAAAAATGCCCACCCCGGAGCGACCACTCTGCACGCAAATTGAGATGACCAACAATGCTCTGTAAATTACATAACGTAATTTTTGAATGTTGCAGACCACGGAAATACGCTCAATTAGATTGACTAGTTTTTCTCTTGGGAGGCAGGAACACTGCTGCACTGAATCTAATTCTATTCCAAGAAAATGAGTGTGGAAACGGGACCCTCAGTCTTCTCGACTGCCAACGGAACACCCAGCTCAGAGGCCAAGTTATTAAACTGGTCCATCAAGAATGCACATTGCTCAGAGCAGGCCGGGCCTGCGAACAACAAGTCGTCCAAATAGTGGACAACCTGTTTTGAGGCCTGTCCTGTTCCTCAAGGCCCAATCAAGAAAAGAGCTAAAACGTTCAAAAGCAGAGCACGATATGGAGCAGCCCATTGGCATGGCTCTATCGAAGTAAATTTTTCCTTGGAAACAAAACCCAAGAAGGTCAAAATCATCCGGGTGGACAGGCAGCAATCTAAATGCTGATTAATGTCACATTTCCCCATGAAGGCTCCAGTACCGCAGAGGAACGAATCATATCAACCGCAGAGTCAAATGACGATACCAGACAGAACAAAGGTATAGCCTCATTCACTGAGGCCCCCATGGGAAAGGGACAAGTTATGAATCATGCGAAACTCACCCGGGCCTTCTTAGGAACTATTCCAAAGGCGATATGCATAGGGAGGGCATGGGTAACGAAGTAAATGGGCCCAAAACCCTCCCCCACAGCACTCTTTATCAATTTTGGTGTGGACTATGTACTCTGCCTCGATTACTGATTTCTGATTACGGGACATCATGTGCACATGAGTACCTTGATATGGAATTCTGAAACCATCTCTGAAACCACTTAGCAAGTAATTGGCATCAGGCTGTTGGGGTACGTAACATATAAAAAGGGGGGGATATGTTAAAAATCCTGGACTAAAACATAAAGCAGAAACTTAAAAGTCAAGAGAAATATATATAAAATAAACTGAATTAATAATATCAAGATATGTAAATTATATTTAAAGAATTATATATATAAAAATATAACAAATTAAAAACATGTAAAAGCCAGAAAACTTAATAGACATGTAAATAATAGCTTCTCATAGACTGAAGAAGATCTTGAATGTTTTTTCAAACAAGAGGGCTTTTATCTCTGGGGTGCGATATTGTAAATGCCAATGTTTTTTGTTTGTTGCTTCCAGAGATAAGTCTTTTCAGCAAAGAAGCTTTTCTGTTGATAGATGATGAAGCCAACGCGTTTCGGCCCTGAAGGCCTTCTTCAGTGGCACTGTAGTCACACTCAATTCCTTTACAGACTATTATTCTGTTTTCTCAATTCAATGCTGGTCTCATTTGCCACCTCCTGAGACAATGCAAAGTTCAGGCTTTTACATGTTTTATATTTTGTTATATTTATATATATTTAATTCTTTTAAAATATAATTTACATATCTTGATATTATAAATTCAGTTATTTTATATATATTTCTCTTGTTGGGGTACGTAATGCAGCTAGCGTGTGTAAGCTAATTGGGCTGGGGCCCTTTTGTCGAAGGGTGTTGACCAGTCCCGTGTTGCCGCTTGGGCCCTGCACCCTTGAAACCGCCCTTTGAGCCCCGCAAACGGAAACAGGAGCTGACGTGTGGGAACCCCCAAGACTGCACATGCATGCTTGTACGGACACTCCTGTGCACCCATAGTGCCCTTTGTAGGGGCATAATCCCAGCACGCCTGGCGGGGGTTGAACCGCCTGCCCCGTGGAAGCACGGGGGTTGAGGGCAGGCGCTCCCTTGGACAAAACATGACCACTCTCAGACCTCTCACCTGAAATAGGCCTGGCAGGGACCATGTATTCTAACCACAAATCATGATCTTTCTTGTCCCATCTTATGTCATCATGGAAGGCAGCCTTTTTCCTAAACCCTTCATCGTATGCCAACCAAGCACCACCCTCAAAGCCAGAATAAGCCCGATAAATAATATCTAGGTATTTGGTAATGGTGGCTGCTCGATCAGGAAACTGCTGCTGAATGATACCCATATAAATGATAAACCCGGGCAACCAATTGGCCCAATTGCGGGCTGGTTTTTTGCACTTTACTGCCTCTTGGTCTTTATCACTGGTTTATCATTATCAGCAGTTTCATTTTCCCTTGTCAGGAGGAGAAAATATCAATATATTCACCGCGGAGTATTTTCTCCTTGGTTGCAGGGGCCAAATGGTATCCCAATGGAAAGGAGGGGGCGCCAGAGGGCATGGCGCCCGCCCCTACACGAGGGTAATGATCCACCATATCAACTGTGGACTGCCTTTTCGACTCGGTCACAGTATGGCCCAGCGGGCCAGACCACACTTTTACACATGCTTTCTTCACCTGAGAAGACTCCCCGTCACTATCTACCCTGCCTGCGGGATGAGTCTTTGGTGCTCTTCTGGAACGTGATGGGGATCTTGTAGGTGAAGAAGGCGGCTGACCCCAGTAATACGGCCACCCCGGTGGGGGTGGCACAGCTGGGCCTTGATAATAATGATTGAAACCACATGGTGGACTTGTGTGCCTATACGGCCATGATGCCCTGCCCTTGTGTGGGTAATACTCCCCCCCTCTGGTGAATCTGTTTCATCAAATTCTTGGTTCCAAGCCCGTGGAGGTGATTCCACTGCATGCTCCCTAGAAAATCGGCTAGTGCTGGACTTTGACGGGGCCATGGCACTAATAGTGGCTGCCATTTCTTCTAATTGAGCTGAAAAAGAATGCAGAACATTATCTTTTGATCTGCCACGCATGGAGAGGCCCTGCCCTGCCCGCCCTTTCTTGGCGACCCTTGAAGCATCAAGGTCCTCTTCATCTGACGAGGAAACACGAGCCGGTGGCGGACGTTTTGCTGGTTGCCTAGGAGCACGTCCCTCCCTTCTTGCCACCCTGATTTTTCTTGGGAGGCATCTGGAGTGGAACCTCAAACTGAAACACTGAAAGAAATTGATGAGAGTAGCAACAAGATTACAGTAGAACACTGATTAAATTCCACACCCAGACTAGCTGTGCCAGAACAGTAACGCACAGTAAAATTAAGAAAGGAGAATAAAATTGGGGGGGGGGGAGGGGGAGAATTAAATCAATTAATTCAGTTATTTGATCAGATTGATTTCAGTTTATTTGAGTAGCAGGGAAAGAAAATTTTGGGGGAGGAGTAAATCAATTGATTTAATAGATTGATCAAACTGATTCAAGTTTATTTAAATTGATCCAAAAATTGATTAAATTGAATAATTAATTAAATAATTGATTCAAATTGAATTGTCTCAAGCATCAGATATAATTGATTAAATTGATTTAAATGATTATGATCAAAATTGATAAGCTTCTTGCTAAACACAATGGCGCAGCAGCCCGCCTCTAAACAAAAGGCAGCTAAGCACAATGGCGCCGCAACCCATCCGCCCCTAAGCGAGAAGCACCAGGGACCAGCTGTTCCATGAGAAGGATGTGGAGAAATGAACAAAATTCCGTTGCTAAGCAGCGCCGAGAATCAACTGGAGCCGGAACTACTGGAAATGTAAATAAAGCTGCTGGGAACAACTGATAGGCGGCTGGCCACGCAGCGCACCAAAATGAACAAATTCCGTTGCTAAGCAGCGCCAAAAATCAGCTGGAGCTGGAACTACTGGAACGTAGATAAAGCTGCTGGGAACAGCTGATAGTCGGCTGGCCACGCGGTGCGCCGGCAGGAAGTAGCCTACTCCGTGAAACTCCGCCGGGATCTCTCTATAAGCAGCGCCGCCTAAATCAGCTGTGAGTCTGCTCCGCAGGGTCTTTTGAGTATAAGCGACGGGGCAGAATTAATCTGAGGGGGCTCTAAAGCTAAGCCTCTGTAACAGCTGATCGGCGGGGCAAGACAACTGATAATCTGAGGCGGCTCCGAAGCGAAGCCTCTGTAACAGCTGAGCGGCGGGGGCAAAAACAACTGAAAGAACTTTCAGGCAAGCGGGGCAAAAGCAACGAAAAGAACTCTAAGGCAAGTAAAATAAAGGTGAACGGCAAACTGCTCGGCTGTGCCAAAGCCGCGAGGCGGCAGACCACGTGGCGCTGCAACGGTATGCCCCCCACACACAAAACAACCTTACAGCAGCAGTAGGAACAGAATTTAATTATCAATCCCCAATACCTCCACTATTCAGTAGCACTCTTTATTCTGCCAGCCAACAAACACACCCGATCCCTTCCCCAATCACCCATGCACACGCACACCCACACACACACAAAGGAACGATACCACGAGGACGATCAAGGAGGAGGACGATGTGATTCAGCTGGAAAACAGGAGCAAAGAGACTGAAGGCGGGAACCCAGGAGCTTAAATAAGCTCTTACCTGGGTCCCCGCCCTTTTGAGCCATTGGCTCATTTCTCGTGACCCACCAGACCAGGTGCTTGCCTCCTCTCTCCTCCCCCACGTGCAAGCCTTCTCCCTGTTCCCACGTAGTGGCCATTGGAAGTTCTTTTCCATAATAGATTTGTTAGTCTTTAATGTGCCACAAGATTTTATGTTGCTTTCTCAAGAAGGGGTTGTTAGATGGTTTCTGGCTGGCATAAAAGACAACAGAAAAAGCTCTTAGAATTCGGCTAGGCACTGCTACAGAGATGTTGCTTAGGACAAGTACTACTTTTGTTGGTGATTGGTTCTCATCAACTTAGCCTATAAACTTGTAACAGTTTATTACAAAAGGTACTGTAAGTGTCCCAGTACTCTCGCCTCACAAGAGAACTGAACCTACTAGTGTTCATGGAACTTCCTATCATTTGGGGTAGTGGAGAAGAGAACATATGAATGACATTGTTAATATGAATGACATTGTTATTGTCACTCCTTGCAATGTCTCTTTTATCAGCTGCATCCTTGATGGCTGGGACTTTATTTTAAAGCAGGAGTAGAGAACCTGTGGCCATCCAGATGTTGTTGGCCTCTAATGTCCATAATCCCTGATCATTGACCATGCTGACTGGAGCTGATGAGAGCTCGAGTCAAACAACATCTGCAGGACCCAACCCTGTTTTAAAGGGAGGTGGTAAATGCAGTTTATCATGAGTGAGTGATTTATTTTCAAGGGCTCCTGAGTACCTATATATGAAATATAGAGTTTTACATTATATAAATCAGCTGTAAGCAATTACTATTTTAATTGTTATGTACTAGATAACTAACTACATTTTAATGTTTACATGCATATTGATGTGTTCACTTCCATTAAGACATACTACTATTTGTTCCTTCCTGTTAACAAGAATGATAAAATGGCATTGTTCATTCATGTAATTACATTCAGTTGACTGCCGTAGGTTGTTTCCCCCCCCTCATTTTTAATTAAGATCAGTGATGCCAGTTCAACTTGTAACCACCACATTAGCCCATATATTCAGGACTAGAAAACACACTGTACGGTTGGGAATCAGTGGTGTTGTGGTAAATTTTGAAGTGCGGGCACTCATCAGGGCAGTCCCCATAGCCATGCTCCCAAGGGGAGTCTGAAGATTCAGGCTGCCGTGTCTATCCATGTTAACAAACCAATTCTAGCAGTTTTCATCCCCACCAGGAGCAGTTCTTTCATAAAGCTAATGAGCCAATTGCCCATGCAAGACTAAGCCTTCCAATACTTTGCATACCAACATGGAACAATATATTGTTGCTGGGAAAATGAATTCCCCTCCCACAACTGTGTGAGGAATTTGTAGCTAAGCTCAGAGGGAACAGGGAAGTATGAGGGAGGTGGCAGATGACATCAGCATCCCTGCTAATAAAAAAGTGCTGTCGTTGCATCTCCGTGAGCCCTGGCTCCACTGCACCACTGGTTGAAGTAGAATGAAGGAAACTAGGCGGGGAAATTAAAAACAAATATAGCTGTGATGGTCCATGTAAAAAATCTGAAATCCACAGTTGGACAATACTTTAGTCACTGGTAGGTTTTCCAGTAACTCGCGGTGAGACGGAGTGTAACCTGCAGACCTCATGGTCACAATACCTTTGGACTACTGTATCACACTCTACATGGGGCTGCCTTCAAAACCTGTTCAGGCTGTTGACTGGGCTGGTTACAGGGAGCACGTGTCATGCCTTCCTTGTTAGAGCAGCTTCACTAGCTACCGGTCTGTTTCCAGGCAGAATTCAAAGTTCTGACCTATAAAATCCTATATGGCTTGGGACCAGGCTACCTGACAGACTGCTTTCTCCCATATGAGCCTGCCTAGGTCTTTAGATCTTCAGGAGAGGCCCTTCTTTAGAGACAGATTTTCCTATTTTTAAATGGCCATCGGGTTACTCTTTGGGCTGCAACATAGGTATAAAATTGATAGCGAACTCCTGCTCCCCCCCCCATTTCTGATGAGAATAGCTATTGCTAAAATGTGTTTCTCATTCTACTGTCCTACCCACATGCTTTCCCATAATACTATCTCCCCTTGGAAAGTCTTTCTTTCTTTCTTTCTTTCTTTCTTTCTTTCTTAAACCCACAAAAGAAAGGAGAAACCAAACCCAAATGGCAGTGACAGGATGATGAAAAATGCAAGCTCTGAATGTCTTGCTGGAGGGCAAGAAGACCTGCGTGCGTGTGTGTGTCCCGTCAACATTCAGAGCTATCCTTAAGCTGACTTTGTTGTCGTGCAAATCACAAACACCTCTCCATTATATATACACATATATGTTCTATTGAACCCTTCTCTTATTTGCAGGGATGGGGACTCGGACTCGGGGACTCGACTCGTGAGTCCGACTGAGTCCCCCCTCTGACTCGAGTCCCACTCGAGTCCCAATAATTTATGTGGGACTCGGGACTCGACTCGGGACTCGAGCCTAAGGACTCCTCCGCCTCCGCCCTCGCCGTCCTCACCACCTCCTCCTCCTCCTCCTCCTCCTCCGCCGCCGCCGCCCTCACCTCCTCCTCCTCCTCCTCCTCCTCCTCCGCCGTCGCCGCCGCCCTCGTCGCCATCGCCGTAGCACACAGCACGCTGCGTCACGCCGCCAGCGCCGTCGCTCTGTTTTTGGCGGGGTGGCTGTGGTTCAAAAACAGAGCGCCGTCGCTAGCGGCGTGACGCGGCATGTCACGTCACGCCGCCAGCGACGGCGCTCTGTTTTTGAACCACAGCAACCCCGCCAAAAACAGAGCGACGGCGCTGGCGGCGTGCTGTGTGTTACGGCGATGGTGACGAGGACGGCGGCGTGCTGTGTGCTACGGCGTGCTGTGTGCTACGGCGACGAGGACGGCGGCGGCGGCGGAGGCGGAGGAGGAGGAGGAGGAGGAGGCGGAGGAGGAGGTGAGGGCGGCGGCGGCGGCCGGTGGCGGCGGTAGCAGAAGCGAGGGCGGCGGCGAGGGCAGCGGCGGCGGAGGAGGAGGAGGAGGAGGAGGAGGTGAGGGCGGCGGCGGCAGCAGAAGCGAGGGCGGCGGCGAGGGCAGTGGCGGCGGCGGAGGTGGAGGTGAGAGCGGCGGAGGTGGAGGTGAGGGCGGCAGCGGCAGCGGCCCACGGAGGGAGCAGGAGGGTCTCCGCGGGAGGAAGGGCAGCTCTTCTTCCTCTCGCGGAGACCCTCCTGCTCCCTCCATGGGCCGCCGCTTTGGGAGGGACTCGGGACTCGACTCGAGTCACCATTTTGGACCTCGGACTCTAGACTCGACTCTAGACTCGGGTCCAAAGACTCGGGACTCGACTCGGGACTCGGGACCAAGGACTCTTCAACATCCCTGCTTATTTGTAGAATGGATTGCCCAGCCTAGGACAGAGATGAAGTCAGAACTACAAGTAAAAAAACCCCAGTGTTTATTTCAGCCTGATCCTATGGATTATTATGAATGGTAGCAGTACAAACAAGAGCTGGTGCCTCTGCTGCTAAAGCTGCACCCTGGAAATGAGAAGGGGGCAGAGGTACAGCACAGTTCCTTTTGCAATCACATAAAAGTGCTCTACATTGTCAATTATTAGTAGCTCCAGCCCTTCCCCTATTTTGACAGTTTTCTAGACTGCCCAGTAGTATTTCTTTCTGCTTTCATCACACCAGATACAGGTCTTTGCTTTGACTACTTAGGAACATAAGAAGTGACCTTATACTGAGTCAGATCCTTGGTCCATCTAGCCCAGTATTGTTAACACTGACCGGTAGCAGCTTCCCGGGGTTTCAGGCAGGATCCTTTCCTAGCCCTACCAGAGATTGAACCTGGGACCTCCTGCATGCAAAGCTTGTGCTCTACCACTGAGTTACAGCCCTTCCCTTCCTGCTTGCTTTGCCCAGCTCTGTATAAAATAATGCATGGTATGGAGAAAGTGGTTTAGGCCTCTCTCAAAATACTAGAACTTAGGGGTCATCCAATGAAGCTAAATGAGGAGAAATTCAGGACAGGCAAAAGGAAGTACTTCTTCACACAGCTCATAGTTATGCTATAGAATTTGCTTCTGCAAGTTGTAGCGATGCCACCAGCTTGGATAGCTTTAAAAGAGGGTTAGACAAATTCATGGAAGAAAAGACTGTCATTACCTACTAGTCATGATGGATATATATTATCCCCAGCATTGGAGGCAGTATGCCTCCCAATACTAGCTGCTGTGGAACACAAATGAAGTGTGTGCGTGCGTGCGCGCGCATCTGCACGGTATTGCACTCATAACTTGCTCGTGGGCTTCCCATAGGCATTTGGTTGGCCACTGTGTGAACAGAATGCTGGACTAGGTAGGTCTTTGGACAGATCTAGCAGGACTCTTCTTAAAAATTCTTATGCTCTTACGTTTCCTTGGCTTTCCTATCTCTACTAACATATTCACCGTCACCTTTACCTTCGGTCGCTGCCTGCAAGGAATCATCCTGGACACCTGAATATGTAATTATCAGACCCACTGGAGGCAGTGAATATAGTTGTTTGGGAGATGAAAAATCATTTAAAAGGTCATGAAACAAAAAACTAGCATTTATGCAAAGAAACATGTTTATTTAATTTAAGGCTATTTGTCCCAAAGCTTAACAATATTAATATTTAGGAAAAATATAAATATGCTTGCAAATGCAAAATATTGATTTTTTTTTGGTACCTAAGGCATGTTCTAATGCATAATTCATTTCTGCTATGTCAAAGAACAGACTAATAGACCTAGAAACGTTTTTTCCTTAACAGCACTTGAAAACCTGGAGTAAAGCAAAGGGGTAGAAATGTTATTTGCTAAGTTCTCAGTGGCTGAAATTCATAATTGAATGTGCTTGCTAATTTAATTTTTCTCCTCTGCTTCCTCCTGAACATAGTAACTTCCTCCTTGTTCTGCGATGATTAAAACTGAAAGAACAGAATGATTTTTCACTGCTTGTACTGGGTGGGTCATTGGGAGCTGAAAAGCTGTGGAGATTGTGGGAGATGTGGAAACTGAAAACATGTGGAGAACATGGACATGAACATAGATTGACGACATGAACACTTATTTGTAATATATATATATTGTGGTGGAGAGGCCTGCTGAGTGGCAACCTTGGCATCCCTTCTCCTGTTCCTGACAAACTGACTAGACTCATGGGAGAGAGGACAAAATGACTTGAGTTGAGTCCCTCCTCCCAGGGCCGGTGCTACCATTAGGCCAACTAGGCAGCTGCCTAGGGGCACAGGGCTAAAGGGGGTGCCTGGAATAGAATCATAGAATCATAGAATCATAGAAAAGTAGAGTTGGAAGGGGCCTACAAGGCCATCGAGTCCAACCCCCTGCTCAATGCAGGAATCTAGGTCAAAGCATCCCTGACAGATGGCTGTCCAGCTGCACCTTGAATGCCTCCAGAGTGGGAGAGCCCACAACCTCCCTAGGTAGTTGATTCCATTGTCTTATTGCTCTGACAGTCAGGAAATTTTTCCTGATGTTTAGGTGGAATCTAGGTTCCTGTAACTTGAGCCCATTATTCCGTGTCCTGCAAACTGGGATGATCGAGAAGAGATCTTTGCCCTCCTCTGTGTGACATCCCTTCAAATACTGGAAGAGTGCGATCATATCTCCCCTCAGTCTCCTCTTCTGAAGGCTAAACATGCCCAGTTCTTTCAGTCTCTCCTCATAGGGCCTTGTTTCCAGTCCCTTTATCATCTTTGTTGCCCTCCTCTGAACCCTCTCCAGTTTGTCTACATCCTTCTGAAAGTGTGGTGCCCAGAACTGGACGCAGTACTCAAGATGAGGCCTAACCAGTGCCGAGTAAAGGGGAATTATCACTTCCCGCGATTTGGAAGCTATACTTCTATTAATACAGCCCAAAATTGCATTTGCCTTCTTTGCAGCCACATCGCATTGCTGGCTCATATTCAGTTTGTGATCTACCACAATTCCAAGATCCTTCTCACTTGTAGTATTGTTGAGCCAAGTGTCCCCCATTCTGTAACTCTGCATTTGGTTTCCTCTCCCTAGGTGCAGCACTTGGCATTTATCCCTATTAAATTTCATTCTGTTGTTTTCGGCCCAGCGCTCCAGCCTATCGAGGTCACTTTGAATTTTGTTTTTGTCTTCCAGAGTATTAGCTGTTCCACCCAACTTTGTGTCATCTGCAAATTTGATAAGCATTCCCCGTACCTCCTGATCCAAGTCATTAATAAAAATGTTGAAGAGCACCGGGCCCAGGACCGAGCCCTGTGGTACCCCGCTCGTTACCTCTCCCCAGTTTGAGAAGGAACCATTGATAAGCACTCTTTGAGTCCGATTCTGTAGCCAGTTGTGGATCCACCTGATAGTTGTTCCATCTAGCCCACTCTTAGCTAGCTTACTAATCAGGATATCATGAGGCACTTTGTCGAAAGCTTTGCTGAAGTCCAGATATATAATGTCCACAGCATTCCCACAGTCCACAAGGGAGGTTACCCGATCAAAAAATGAGATCAGATTAGTCTGACAGGATTTGTTCTTGACAAATCCATGCTGGCTTCTAGTAATCACTGCATTGTTTTCAAGGTGCTTGCAGACTGACTTCTTTATAATCTGCTCAAAAATCTTCCCGGGGATTGATGTCAGACTGACTGGCCTATAGTTCCCAGGTTCCTCCTTCTTGCCCTTTTTGAAGATGGGAACAACATTTGCCCTCCTCCAGTCGTCTGGCACTTCACCTGTCCTCCATGATTTCTCAAAGATAATAGACAGTGGTTCTGAGAGTTCTTCTGCCAGTTCCTTTATTACTCTAGGATGCAGCTCATCAGGCCCTGGAGATTTAAACTCGTTCAGAGTAATCAGGTGCTCCTTGACCATTTGCCTATTAATCTCAAGCTGCAATTCTGCCCCTTCAGTCTGCACTTCAGGTTTGCCAGGGGGGTCATAGACCCTCTTTTGGGAGAAGACCGAGCCGAAGTAGGAATTGAACACTTCTGCCTTTTCTTTGTCTTCTGTTATCAATTTGCCATCCTCATTGCGTAGTTGAACCACCAGTTCTTTCTTCTGTCTTTTACTGTGCATGTATCTGAAGAAAGCTTTTTTGTTGCTTTTAGCATTCCTCGCTAACCTTAGCTCATTCTCAGCTTTAGCCTTCCTGACACTATTCCTGCAGTTCTGTGCTACCTGCCTGTACTCTTCACTTGTAGCCTGTCCTTCCTTCCACTTCCTATACGTGTCCTTTTTTGTTTTCAGGTCGTCTTTGAGTTTATTGTGAAGCCACATTGGCTTCTTCTGTTGCCCTCTGCCTTTTTTCCTTGTGGGAATTGTTTGCAATTGTGCCTTTAAAATTTCCTTTTTTAAAAACTCCCACCCCTCCTGGGCTCCCTTTCTCGTGAGAGTCACTTGCCATGGGATCTTACTAATCATTGTTCTGAGTTTGTTAAAATTGGCTTTCCTAAAATCCAGGGTACGTGTTTGGCTACACTCAGCTTTTGCTTCCGTTAGAATCAAGAACTCAAGTATAACATGGTCACTTTCCCCCAGAGTTCCCGAAACTGCCACTTTATCCACTAACTCGTCTCTGTTGGTTAGAATCAGGTCAAGGATAGCCGATCCTCTAGTTCCTTCCTCCACTTTCTGTAGGAGGAAGTTATCAGCAGCACAGCTCAGGAATTTCTTGGAGGGGCCATGTTTGGCTGAAAAAGTCTCCCAACAGATATCAGGGAAATTGAAGTCTCCCATTACTACCACATTGTGCCTCCTTGAAACACTGGCAATTTGTTTTTCAAAAGTTCCATCCTCGTCTTCTCCTTGATTGGGTGGTCGGTAGTAGACTCCAACCGCCATGTTCGTTTTATTCTTTGCCCCCTTTATTTTAACCCAGATGCTCTCAATGGGGCTGCCAAGCTCCTCTTCCTGTATCTCTGTGCAGAGATACGTATTTTTAACATACAGTGCAACTCCACCTCCCTTTCTGTTGCTTCTGTTCCTTTTGAACAAGTTATACCCTTCAATTGCTGTATTCCAGTCATGGGAGTCATCCCACCAGGTTTCAGTTATCCCTATCAAGTCGTACTTGCCCTCATGTATCAAGAGTTCAAGTTCGTCTTGTTTGTTGCCCATACTCTGGGCATTAGTATAAAGACATCGAAGACTATGTGCTTTATAGTCCGACTTTCCCCCTACATTTTGTGGTAGACTATCAATGGGCACCGCTGGAGCTGTTCTCTCCGTTGTGGCATAGAGGCCTTCTTCCATTGGTACCCCCGAGTTTATGTCTCCCTCCCCTGTTGGATTCAGTTTAAAGCCCTCCTGATTAAGTTCCTCATGCTGTGGCCAAACACATTCTTCCCAGTCCTTGTGAGGTGCAACCCATCCTTTGCCAGCAGTCCATCTTCCAGGAAGTGTAGCCCGTGGTCCCAGAATCCAAATCCCTCACGTCGGCTCCACCTTCGTAGCCAGTCATTCACTCGGAGTATTTTTCTTTCCCTTTCTATGCCTCTTCCAAGTACTGGAAGGATGGATGAGAAAACTATCTGGGCCCCGAAGTTCTTGAGTTCCCTTCCCAGCTCTTCAAAGTCTGCCGTGATTTCTTTGTAACTCCGCTTGGCAGTATCATTTGTACCCACGTGGAAGAGAAGAAAGGGGTATGTGTCGGTGGGCTGCATGAGCCTCGGCAGCTGCTCTGACACATCCTTAATCCGTGCTCCGGGGAGACAGCACACCTGGCGAGTCCATGGGTCTTCGCGACATACTTTGGCTTCGATCCCCCGCAGGAGGGAGTCTCCCACTATGAGTACTCTTCTCTTCCTCTTGCTGTAGGCCTTGGTTTGGTTGCCTCCACTCGACTGACCCTCAGCCTCTTGCTCGCTATCACGTTGGGTGCCCGGTAATCCGTCCTCTGCAGGCTGTCCTCTGCTCTCGTCCTCAAGTACATGGAAGCGGTTCCATAGCTCCACTGCTTCCACAGGCGCAGAGTGTCTTGTAGTTCTTGTGCTCCTAACAGTCACCCTTTTCCAGGGAGTTCCCCCTGCGTTATTTTCCCTTGCCTCAGCAGTCTCCGACTCCGCCTCATCCTGCCGTTGCCCTTCTGGCTCCTGTACTGTGCTTT
The DNA here is from genome assembly GCA_021292165.1 of Shinisaurus crocodilurus. Lineage (NCBI taxonomy): Eukaryota > Metazoa > Chordata > Lepidosauria > Squamata > Shinisauridae > Shinisaurus > Shinisaurus crocodilurus. Next base: position 102,690,775 of record CM037879.1, on the reverse strand, counting down.
GGTGCTGTAGATCCACCGTTCTGTCTAAGAACTCCTCGCTTTCTCTTATGCTCCTGAGGGTTGACACTTGCTGCTCCAGTCCTCTGACCTTTTCTTCCAACAGCGTGACCAGCTTGCACTTGTTGCACGTGTAGGCCATGTCGATCTCCGGCAGGAAAACAAACATAGCACACCCCTTGCAGGTCACCACCACTGCTGAGTCCTTTCCTTCCATAGTGCTCGGTTTCTGTCTTCCTAGATTTTTTTTTTTTATTATTATTTTTTTTTTTTTTTTTAGGGACCTCCCCCTTGACCTCCCCTGCCGAACTCCGCTGCCAAACTCCTGTTTTCTCTCCCTGTTCGCTTGCTCTCTGGGAGCCTGCTTGCCTTTTCACAGTCCCAAAAACAGCTGGAGCCTCTCTCCTGTTGTGCTCCTGCTCAGCTGGGAGTCAGGAACAGAATGAGCTGTCAGGCCACACCCTTCCTTTTAAGCTCTCAGACCACACCCTTCCCTTTCAGCTCTCAGGCCACACCCTTCCCTTTCAGCTCTCAGGCCACACCCTTCCCTTTCAGCTCTCAGGCCACACCCTTCCCTTGCAGCACTAGTAGTTGTTGTTTGTACAGCAGCACTTGCTGTTGCAGCACTTGTCGTTCTACTCCGCTGCCAAACTCCTGTTTTCTCTCCCTGTTCGCTCGCTCTGTTCGCTCGCTCTCTGGGAGCCTGCTTGCCTTATCACAGCCCCAAAAACAGCTGGAATAGGGAGGGCTCAAGTGGGAAGGGGGGGCGCACTAAATATCTGATCTTGCCTAGGGCACCAAACTGCTTTGCACCGGCCCTGCCTCCTCCAAATGGTAAAACAACAAAAACCACCGCCTTTGCCCACAAGAAGGCAGAGCCTGCCTGTCTATATCTTGAGGCTCCAAAATTGTGCCACTTGTGGGGAAAAGAAGCAGAAGGATATAAAAATGATCAGAGGGGAAAGAAAAGTTTCAGAAGAGATCCTCCCTGAAACTCAATATGGTTTCCGCCCCTCTAGAGGGACAGTAGACATGATTTTTACTGCACGTCAGCTCCAAGAAAAATGCCGGGAGCAAAATCAACCCCTTTATATGGCATTTATCGATCTGGCTAAGGCCTTTGATACTGTAGACCGTACAGCTCTCTGGACTATCCTTATGAAAATTGGATGCCCCAATAAATTTGTGAATATCTTGCGACTTCTCCATGACAACATGACGGCAACGGTTTTGGACAACAACGGCTCTCATGGTGCTCCATTTAAAGTGGGATCAGGTGTTAAACAGGGATGTGTTATCGCCCCAACATTATTTGCCATTTTCATCGCCATGGTTTTATATCTTGTCAAGGGGAAACTTCCCACCGGTGTGGGAATTATATATCGAACAGATGGAAAGCTTTTTAATCTCAGCAGGCTGAAAGCAAAAAGTAAGGTAATTACAACCTCCGTTGTGGAACTTCAGTATGCTGATGATAATGTGGTCTCCGCACATTCAGAGGACGATCTCCAAACTATCCTAAATGCTTTTGCAGAAGCATACGAAAAACTTGGTCTCTCACTTAACATCAAAAAAACCAAAGTGCTTCATCAGCAAGTGCAAGCCAACCCTTTGGTGATGCCATCTATCCAGCTTGGCGGGACAATACTGGAAAATGTCGATCATTTTCTCTATCTTGGCAGCTATCTTTCTGTTACAGCTAACATCGACAGTGAAATCCAGCATCGTCTGAGCTCCGCAAGTGCCGCATTTTCTCGAATGAAACATAGAGTGTTCGAGGATCGGGATATTTGTAAGAAGACCAAAACACTGGTTTATGAAGCCATTGTATTACCAACTTTATTGTATGCCTGCGAAACATGGACTATCTATAAACGTCACTTCCACCTCCTTGAAAGGTTTCATCAACGTTGCCTCCGGAAAATCCTGCAAATTACTTGGGAAGATAGGCGAACAAATGTCAGTGTACTGGAAGAAGCAAAGACTACTAGCATTGAAAAAATGATCCTTCAACGCCAACTTCAGTGGACCGGTCATGTTGTTCGAATGCCTGACTGCCGCCTCCCAAAGCAGTTACTTTACTCCCAACTCAAGGATGGAAAGCGGAATATCGGTGGTCAATATAAGAGGTTTAAAGATGTTCATAAGGCTAATCTAAAAAAATGCAATATAAACATCGAAAACTAGGAAGCTCTGGCCCATGAACGATCTAAATGGAGGTTGGCCTTTCACAAAGGTTCCATGGACTTTGAAGAAGCCCGAGTGCAAGGTGAAAGGGAGAAACGTGCTAAGCGAAAAGCACGTCAAATGAATCCTTTACAGGACCATCTTCTATCTGGTAACCTGTGTCCTCACTGTGGGAAGCTGTGTGGATCTAGAATTGGCCTCCACAGTCACTTACGGACCCATCGCTAGAGTCTACACAATCTTCTTTAGAATTTCCTCCTTTTATCCCGGAAGACAATCTTACTCGGTCACGAGTGATCGCCTGATGATGATGATGAGAGTAAGTCACGACCTAACAGTCCCTATGGAGTGGGTTTGCGAACCTGGGAAATCGAGGCAGTTACAATTGGGACTTGATGGTCACTGCCACACATTGCTTATGACAATGGCCAATCAGGAGGCGTGTTGCTTGTGCTACAATGCATTCATGAAAGGTTGGTTCACACATGGCCCTGGTATCATTGTTGTCATATACAGTATGTGGTGAGGCTCAGAAATGTGGCCCCCACTACACATAGAACAGGGGTGCAGAACTTCTTTCAGCCTGGATGCTGAGTTCCATTTCAGAGAAGCTCTCGGGGGCCCACATTCCAGTGGTGGGTGGGGCTGAAGGCAAAAGGGGCATGGCCCAAAGCACCAAAAATACCAGCATATTTTAACTTAAAGTTCTTACTGAAACTAAGTTTTAGGAGAAAAAAATTCCACCAAAGCCAGGAAATCACCACATGATTGGTGGCTGGCGGAAGGGGGTGGGACCAGAGGAAAAGGGTGGGGCCTTCTGGGGAACCCTGGAGCACCACATTGGGATATCTGGAGGACTGGATTTGTCCCCCAGGGCTGAGATTCCCCACCCCTGATACAGAGCATAGTAGGATATCAGCATGAACCATGGGCTCGGGAACTACCCACATCTATAGGGATACATGCATGGGCTCTACACCACACATTTTGCTCTACGTACATGGGATGGTGGTGGTTTGTGAGGCCGGGACTTGTGCCATGCCATACAAAATACCAGGGACATATGCAAACTGGCCTGCGTGTTAAAATAATAGGCAGTCCAGGCATCTGAATAAACTGAAAGGGTTTTGCCCCACCATGGGGAGGAGCTGCACTTTCAAATCCTCCTTAAGATTTCCCTTTCCCATTGTTACTTACTGTCAGCTAGCCCTGCTTGTGTAAATTCAGCCAGCCCTGAGATCCTGATTTCAGATGAGGTGGATTTTGGGTAGTGGTTGTGGGGATTTTGCACATTCAGAGTCACTGTAGGGTTGTGACAAATAATACAGGTGAGGAAAACAACAACAACAACAACAACACATACACCAGCATGGCAATCCTATGCAATGCAAACCTTACCAGGGAATAAGTCTCATTAATGGGGCATACTTCTGAGTAGACATGCACAGGATTGCACTGCCAGTGTTTTAGTTGTGAAGATCCAAAACTTAGGAGCATGAGGCAGTGCATTCCAAGGTAGATTTTGAATTCTATGATAGCATCATTACCAGCTCAAAATGCTTGTGGTAGCAAGAACCAGTACTATTTAACAAAAATAAATCAGAAACACATTAAAATAATTTCTCTTTTATTGAAAAGAGTTACTGATGTCTTCTAAAATATAAGCACAGACAAGGTTTATAGCAGCAGGAGTTTGACATGAACTGAATAACACATTTATTTGTTAATTGCCTCTTTGGAAAAGTCTGATTTAAGTCTTCAAACATGCATCTCAATCTAAATATATGCTGTAATTATATGCCTTCCATCTGTAAAAGTATCACATAAGTAATTACAACATTTAGATGATGCAATAGGTTCATGATAAAATATCTGCTATAATTAAATGTATTTTGAATAGTAAAAATATAAAGTAGGCATATTTTAAATGTTGAAAGGGAAACATTTTAGTAGTTGTAAGCTAAGGTACATACCAAATTAGAATGCAAGTGGAGGATGCACTCAAACACACAAAATAAAAAACAAAAACAAAATGTTCCTGTCCTTTGTTTACTTTTTATTTAGCAAAGCTTTTTGGATTCAATCTCCATCACAAGAACCCATGTTTTAATGTGCAGCACAATAGCCATATAAAAATAAACACAACTGTGAAATGAATGGAAAAATGGATGTAACGAATAAAGTCCTATCGTATAATTACCGGTAGTTTCCCTTAGGAATTCCCAAGCACTTCCTGCTAAGGCAAAGTGAACCGTTTAAGTCCCACTGAGTTCAATGGGACTTACTCCCAGGTGCATAGGATTGCAGCCTAAAAGGCACTGTGACCTCAGATGAGTGATCTCGCATGATAAAATAATAAGCACTTTTTGTGTTGCTCAATCTGCTTTGGAGAACTTTTGAGTTCTTGTGGCACGCTGGCCACAAGATCTCTGTCTACAAGTCCGTCTGCTCTTCTCCCCTCCCCATTTTAGACTTACTAGGTTGATAGCATTAGCACATGCATATTAAGTGAGTTTATACAACATGAAGATGTGTATATTGGGCTTGATACAGTCCTACCCTAAACACAGCAGCCACACATCCATGTAATCCCCCCCCCCAACTTTAACCTCCACCACCCTTTGCTGCCTGGAAATTTGCTGCTGTAGCATGGGCAGCAGCAGCAGCAAAACTGTCAGCGGTAGCCTAAAAAAAAAAAAAGGCCAAATGTTTCTTTAAAATGAGATGCACATCTTGCTTTAAAGCTTAATTTGGACTTTTTAGGCCACCATTGGGGTTTGTCACCGAATTTGGCGGCAAATGGTCAATTGTTCTTCTGCTGCCACTGCTGAAATTCAGCAGAGCTTGGTGGTGGTGTGGCCCACTGGGGGCTCGGGGGTGGGTTGAAATTGGCCCCTGAAGTTGCCTGCTCCTGCCCTAGGTTATAACCGAGCCGTGTTATCTCCTCTCCCCTGGGTGCACACAGAGGGGCACATGTGATTGCAGTCCACCACATAGTTAGTGGGAATGGGAGACCTGTGTGTATCTTATGTATCCCTGCCTAAACCAGCCCCTCTGTTTGGTCAAGGAACATGAGCTTGGAACTCATGCTTGATGACTAAACAGAGGGAAGAAGGCTGGACAGAAATGTGGAAGGCATGCATAGGTCTCCTGTTCCCCTTAATGGCATGGTACACTGTGTGCCTTGCACGACTGTGTAAGGTGGTTGAGCCAGGATGCTGAGGAAACCAGGCTCCATGATGTTTTAGGGAGATCTGTGCAGGTGCTGCACCCAGATTCGAATGAACCCAAGAACTAAGAACACACTCAAATATAAACCCATTATAGGAACTGAGCAAGAGCACTAACAAGTTTCTTGCTAAGTCTCCTTCCATAGTGATTTCTCTAGTGTCTAGGAAACATCCCCCATTAGCTTCTTTATTTTTTGCCTGCGTGGCCTTATCTTTCAGCACACAAGACCAAAAAGTTTCATTTCATGTATTTCCCTGCTTCTTCTCGGTGTCTGTATCCCATTTATTCATCCAGTGCACCTTCTCTGAAATTTCCTCGGCATCCCTCCCTCCTCATTCACCTTCCCAATGCTGGTCTGTTTCTCTGTTTCCCTCACTTATGTTCGCTTTTTCTTCCTTTATCCTAAAGAAGTACTTTATTTCCCTACTATTTAAAACATGTCCATTTCTGTTTCCTATGTAATCGATCCCAGAACATATTTGCTTTCCACTCAACTTCCTAGCCAGATTTCTACCGTCCTTGTTTGTAAGCACATGAATGAATCTACCTTCTTCTTTTTTTTTACCTGTTCCTGCCACAGTCTTCCACTTTGCTTAGCTATAAGCTATTCCAGTTCCTAGAGCTTGTGACGTGTACTGTTACGTAGGCAATTAGAAAATCCACCTTACAGATCTGAGATGGTGGGCAGCTTAGGAACTGATCTTAAGCATTGTTTCTAATGGTTACTCAGCAACATTGTGGAACATAACACTTATCAACTGCACTCTTTTTTTCTTTCCTAGAGGTTACTTCTTGAAGCTCTTACTCTATAGATGAAAAAGGAAAGCAACCTAGAATTATGGAATCCACAAATTTAATCCCTCTATTTGGACAGGAGGGAAATGTCATGTATTTCAGGTTTGCAACCTTTATCATCAACAGAAGTTCGTGACTATTGTGGATTTAGGTGAGTGACCCAAGCAATCTTGATTGCTTAGCACATCTGGTGCTGAGGTTGTCCCAGGGGCCATAACATACTGCAGACCTCCCCTTCTGTGGGCAGACAAGGAGGTCCTTGTCAGGGACAAATCTGGGGTGGCTTGAGATCCACTGGACATGCGGGAGGGGGAGGGGGGAACTAATGGGGAGGGGGGAACTATGCCAACAAAAAGCATAGCCCCCCCACCCTCTGCTCTGGCTGGCGTGAGCCTGGCAGGGCTTAGGAATTGGCGGTTCTTCCACCAGAAATTCTTTCTCCCCCGCCCCAATAGGATTGCTCCACCCAATAGATAACAAAGCTTTGTGCTTCTAATTCCTATCTGCTGATAGAAATTCAACCAGAACAACTTATTATTAAAACACTGGGTCCTATATTTTTGTGATGGAAGTTGGACTGGTAAGCAGAAAATCTCTTTTTCATAGTCTTTCTCCTCACACACAGAATTATCTATGAGTAAAACAAGAAAAAGGGGATTTGGCTTGAGTGAAGTTGTGACAATCTGCACATTGAACATGGCCCATGTAGAAAGACATTAATTAATGTCTAATTCATTCCTCGCAATTAAAATGTCAGGATGGACAGGAGATTTGTTTAGAACCATACATAAACAAAATTACTTTAATGAATTTCCCCCACAAATATCAAATTGATAAAAATATGCCATAACTACTATGAGACACTTTGCCCATTTTGTTTTGCAAAATCAGTAACAGTAAATATACCTATCCTTAAGAGTTAGGTTTATCTGGATAAAGGCATGTGCTATTCAAGTAATGGCATATCAAGGTTTCAGATTAATTGGATTTATGAAAGGAAGCAACAACATTTAGCTTGTCTGCAAAGCAAAGCAATTACAATTTCTGTAATCAATGGCCAATGTCTGATTTATACCATTTTGACTTTGTGAATAAAGCTAGCTTTTCATTTCCTCTGAGCCATCCTGGCATCAGGAAGAAAAAGGAGCGAAAAGGGGTTCTCAAATACCACTTCCTGATACCATTCTCTAATTAAACGGTATTGGGAAGGTGAACAACATTTCAGTAAGCTCAAATCAGACAGCTAAACATGTTTAACTGCTGGATCCAGGATCTACCTTCTGTTAGAGGAACGGATCTTCCATGAGAGGAAGGGCTCCACTGGTAGAAGGCCCCTCCGCCTGATTTTTGGGAATCCTCCTCTCCCCTCACAGCACAGCTCACCCTATTCAGCAGGATCTCCTGATTCTCTGTGTATACTACACAGGGGGCTGGAGGGACTGCCATGGGAAGGAGGGCGCAGGGAAGTCCACTTCCACCACCACAGCTGATCCAGTGTAAATCTGGATCCAACCCTGAAGAACATTTCCCAATAATTAGCAACACTTAAACAAAATGCCAAAGAAATCTTGTGCTGACTCTCTGGCTTAAATAAAACTCCCATTTAAATTGCCCTGTCTTTGGAAAGCCAATTCAACTACAGTAAGCATGAGAAGCGACGGCGAAATTATAAGGTAAAAGTGACAGAACCTTAAGGTTTCTGTGTGGGGTAAGATTAGAGGTAGGTGCCATCCATCTACAAGAGGCCAGATCCCATAGTTGGTTTCTGAAACCCTCTGCACCCATTGCCGTGGATAGTTCATTCCTGATCTGGGTGGGCTGGTGACAAATTAATGTGATGCCAACGCTGCAGCTTCACCACATGATCAGGCACAATTAAAAGTCTTCATGTTTATTTATTTTTATTTATTTATTATATTTATACCCTGCCTTTTTTCCTGCAAGGAACCCAAGGTGGCTTACATAATCCTCTTCCTCCTCTGTTTTATCCTCACAACAACCCTGTGAGGTAGGTTAGGCTGAGAGTCAGTGACTGGCCCAAAGTCACCCAGTGAGTTTCATGGCCGAGCAGGGACTAGAACCCGGATCTCCCGAGTCCCAGTCCAGCACTCTCACCACTACGCCACACTGGCTCCCATGTTTCTTATGAGGTATCATTTATAGAAAGTCTGAATTCTTTCATCAAGCATGATGTGATACTAAAAAAGGTCAGTTACCTCTGTATCGACACACAGCTTGTGTTGAGACAAAAATATATTTCGTAAATGCATTAAAAAGGCACTGGAGTTTTGTTTTTATTTTTTTGAAAGCTGCTTCAATATTACATCCTTACTCATTTGGCTTATCCATGGAAATGTTTATAGCAAAGGAAGCAGTACTGCAAGCCTGTACTTCCAAAGGGCTATTCTTTTCACTAGGATAATGTAGCACATAGTTAAACTTCTATTAAAGACTGCCTTTTTTGTGATTTAGGTGCCAGTCCAACACATAGTAGACTTCATCCCTTCCACAGGCGGCAGTAATCAGATAGTAATGGTTTCCAGTCACTTCTAACATGACCTAGAGGTGGCGAAAAAGAGACAGAGGGATCCAAACACTGTTGTGAACTGGTCAAGTCTCTTTGGGCACAGTTTCCTGAAATCTTGTGCCAGCTCATCAAGTAAATGCCAGTTCTACAGTAATGTCATCCTCCTCTGGAAACAAAATCTATACACAATAAGTTTTAAATGTGTACGCTGATTTGTTTAAAGAATTGTCCAACAATAGTTCATGAGGTTTCTTTGACACTGTAAATAGTAATACAAGTATAAAACAACAGAGATGAAATGCATTAATATAATAAGGAACAACTAGTTTCCAAGGACACATTATTATTTACAAAGCAAGACTTATTTTGACAGACAGCTGGAATAATAATATTCAGACATTTTTACCTAGTTCATCTCTGTCAGGTCCAGCAGTAGTTCCAGACCCTGATCTCCCCCATTAAAAAAATATATATCTGCAAAATAACGGGGGTGGGTGGGTTATGTTTACAGATACTTAAGAGGAAAATATTAAAGGTTTTTATTGCTTTTGTCCAAGCAATTCACCTCATTGTTCTATAGTGAATTCTTTAAGGTCGCACACACACACATATATATATATATATTCCTGAAAGAGGGTTGTGATTTAGTGAAGAACTTTAGCATCAGTCCATGATTTAACTCAGGGATGTTGAACCTCTTTCAGCCTGAGAGCCGAATGCCTTTTCAGAGAAGCTCTTCGGGGCTGCTTTCCAGTGGTGGGGCCAAAATATCAAAATTACCAGCATACTTTAGTTTAAAGCTCTTAAACCAGTAAGGAAGCCCTTAGGAGAGGCTTTTAGAATGGGGAAAAAACTCCACAAAAGCCATGAAACCACCAAATGATTGGTGGTTGGGGGAAAGGGGTGTGGCCATCTAGGGAACCTTGGAAGGGTAGATTTCGCCCCAGGCCTGATGTTCTGCATCCTTGATTCAACTGAATGCTGACCTAGATTGCAAATAATGTTAGAAATTATTATTCTTGTTCTTAAGTAATTTTTGAGTGGGACATTTGTCCTTAAACTGATTACACAGAAAATGCTTTTCATTCCAACAAGGCCTGAAAAACACAAACAAGCCAGAAAGAGCATAAGAAGAAAAAAAGGGGGGGGACACACACAAATGTACACACACACACACACACACACACACACACGTTTACTTTCTGTCAAGTACTAATTCAGCACCGTGCTTTCCTTCAGGAAAGGGTTACTTGGGTACTATCTCAAGCACTGTTACATCTCCCCCTCCTTTTTCCTCTTCTGCTCTGGCGAAGAGCAGGCAACCTTCTCAAGTGCATGTGATCTAATGGATCACATTTCTATTATCACAGGTGCCAATGGATTTCACATGACCCTCTATAGAGAGCATAAAGTGCAAAATTGTCATAACGTTGCAGGTGGCGTGACTCTATTGTTTTGCTGTTTTGGTTTTGTGCCCAGAAGCCTTTGACTGTCCGGCTTTCCCTTTGGAGTCTTGAGCTGGAGTAACAGGGTATTGTGCTGCTGTATACCCATTGTATCCATTTACGAAGACACACTGATAGTAGCGGACGGGAGCTAGGGGGAAAGAAGTAAAAGGAATGGTCAAACACTTGCAATCAAATGCAAATAACTGTTGCATTATTGTGACTGTCAACTGAGGAAACACCAAATCCACCAAAGCGTAGATCGTCAGTGGATTGTATCCAATGTTAGTCCTACTTAGAGTAGACCAATTGAAATGAATGGGACTTGTGTTAAACTAACATGGGATATAATCCATTGTCATTTTAATTATATACCAGCTTCCCATATAAATCCATAATATTATAGGATTAGCTCTTTTCACCATAGTCTGGTCTGGTGCTGGCACATAGCGTACGCAAGCAAATGCTTGGGGCCTCCCCCCATCCCACACACACATCCAGTGTATTTGTTGACCTCTACTTGACAAACTGATGAAATGATAACCTGGAAATGACATGATCTTTCTAATGAAATCTGAAACTGAACTCCACACGTTATTATTCCTTCATTAATAGAAATAACATACAGTCAGAAAAGATGCCGGACCGGTTACAAACTCACATTTCCCTTTCTTGGTTGCGCTAATTTCAGAGAATCCCTCTAGAAAAAAGAACTGTAGTTAATGTAAGCCTCCTTTGTATAAGTAAATAGAAAATGAAAACAACACTTGCATTTCTAATTCAATGATAGAAGAAGAGGCAAAATATGGAGCATGGAATCAAAATATGATACATGGAATCAAGACACAGCTCTTGCCCATTTGCATTAGTTAAGTATTTGCTTCTGGGTACAGTTCAAAATGCTACAGACTACAGACTACTGCAGGGATGGGCAACTTGTGGCCTTCCTGATGTTTTGGCCCATAACTTCCATGATCCCTCAACATTGGCTGTGCTGTTTAGGGCTGACTGAAATTGTAGGCCAAAACAAGTTGCCCACCCCTGGACAAGAGGCTATAAAGTTATAAAGGTTTCAAGAGCCTGGGTCCAATTTATTGGAGGGAATATTTTCTCCCATAAGGGCCTTTTGAAATCACTGGCTGGGGTCCTGATATGTGCTATGTTTCCTCCACATAGGAAGTATGATCTGTAGTGGTATGGAACAGAATATTTTCAGTAGTTGCTCTATAGTTGTGGAACACACAAATGTCAGATGTCATTTCTAGATGGCCTTGGGATGATGGCGGATGGAAACTTGCTTACTTGCTCCACCAGGCAGCAATCGACTGATGCTATTTAATATGTGGATTTTTCTGCTTTTTTGGTTTTTTTTAAGATCTTCATTTGATAATATTTGGATAATATTTGGTTAGGTAGTTAATTATATTCAGCAGTGTTGAATCAGGTATGGCCCTGTGGCGCTTTGTAAATGATGGAAGGCCACAGAAATCAGTGTAGATTGCTGCTCTGGTCTTGGGTCTTGCAGTGCTTCAGTTCCCAATTCTAGATGCTGATGGCAGGATTGGGCTTTGGGGTTTTTGTGTGTGTATGTTTTTAAAGGAAAGATGTTTGATAGGCACAGTATAAAATCAATGTCTACTCTGTCTGTCTGTCTGTCTGTCTGTCTCTCTCTCTCTCTCTCTCTCACACACACACACACACACACAGAGTTAATTATGAATGATGTGAGATGTATCCAGTGCTGTCACAGGGCTAGCAATAATGACATAGCATTAGTATAAACCAATGCTAGCGCAATGTCATTAGTGCTTGCTAGCCAAACGGAAAAGGCAGTGACTTGCCACCAAATTTTGGCAGTGCAGTTTGCCACTGAATTTTGGTAGCAAACCATTGCTTTTCCCCTTTGCCTAGCAAGCACTAATGATGTTGCGCTACCACTGGTTTATGCTTATGCTGTGACAGCATTGGATACTGCCTCAATATTTACTACTTTTCTCGACATAGAATCATAGAATCATAGAAAAGTAGAGTTGAAAGGGACATGAAAAAGGAGGCCTGGTAATATTTTGAACCTGAGCACAAAACATATTATCAAAGCAGCCCCGAGCCTTTACTAAACCAGTTAAATGTTGCTCTCTTATAGGAACTCCTTTTTCCTTGCATACATCTTTGATGTTGGCCTTCATACTTGATGCCTCAAAGTAGTTTTCAGCAGCCTACGAAGGACTGTTAAAAACAGCAACCACTAAGCCATGAATCTTGACTTGAATATAAAAGCTGTTATTTTGCTAATTAGAAGCATCTCAATGCAGTTCCATCATGGGCAAAACATACAATGAGTTATGCTTGTGTGTCAGGAGCAGGTCACCCAGCAGACATCTTTCATTAAAGCAAAGTAGCTTGGCAGAAATAGCAATGCAGACAGGGTTTCATTAAGAGATTATGCGAAAAAAACAAAAAATCACTATTCATTTTTTTAATTAAATGGTCAACTGAAGACTGGATTATTATTTTGATTAAGTCAGTTTTCTAATGAATTAAACAACTTGTGCAGAAAGAACACAGATGATGGCAGAAAGAACTGTTTGGGCCTCTGCCTTATGCCCGGGATATGGGGTAGCCAGGCTGGGCAGAGGGAACGTGTTCAGCAAGCATGATCTCTTCCTTGAGCTCTTCAAATGGTGTACAGAGGAGGCATCTGCACAGGAGGAACTGGACCAAGAACAGAGGACGGAAACAGAAAGAGACAGAACCATCCAAGACAGCGGTAGCTGGAAGATGGGTAAAAGCCCTGCCACCACCACAGGCAAGCAGATTGGGAAAGTAAGCAAGCCCCGGACTTTTAGGTAAGAAGCAAAAGATGGGAGGATGAAGATTTGGTAAGTAATGAGATATGTGGGCAAAATATAGGGTGGAAGTCAAAAAGTACTAAGACAGCTAGTGCACTAATGATGATAAAATCCAGTTCTTTATAAATTAACTTTCAGATCCGTGCTGGGCAGTGAAGAATGCAGTAGCTCCGGCAGCTAAAACAGTGAAGAGGACTAGCTTTGGCATACAGAGCCATGGTAGCAGGAGACTTGCCATCCCCTTCATTAGTTCATCTATTGAGGTGTGTGTGTGTGTCTTTGTATTTTCCTTTCCTTTAAATGTACATTTATTTATTTATTTATTTATTTAGGACTGCCACACACACTTCAGTAGTCCAGGGGTGAAGAACCCTCCAGAGCAGACTGGGTTGTGGGGGGAGAGGGGAATCTACTCTGCTGGCAGATGCTGTTCTGTCAATGGATGAACACAATTGGATTTCATCAACTGTATTCCAGGTTTTCCTCCTATATAGACCAACAGCTGTCCATGGAGGCTCAAGTGTCAGCTGTGAGCCAGGTGGCACTGTATCAACTCCATCTGATACGGCAGCTATGCCCCTACCTTCCTAATCACCTGCTCCCATCAGTGGTTCATGCCTTGGTCTCCTCTCGCCTAGACTACTGTAATGTGCTCTACGTGGGGTTACCCTTGAAGACGGTTCGGAAGCTACAGCTGGTACAGAACGCGGCAGCTCGCTTGGTTAAAGGCAGCCGCCGGCAGGATCACATCATGCCAGTGCTCAAGGAGCTGCACTGGCTACCAATTGCTTGCCGAGCCAAATTCAAGGTGTTGGTTTTGACCTTTAAAACCCTATACGGCTCCGGTCCAGTATATCTCAAGGAGCGTCTCCAGCAACACCAAGTAGGCCGCTCAACAAGATCTGCCACAGACGGCCTTCTCCTTGTCCCTTCAGCCAGAGCAGCTAGACTGGTGGGGACGAGGAAGAGGGCCTTTTCTGTGGCAGCCCCCGTACTGTGGAACTCTCTCCCGAGTGACCTCCGCCATGCCCCCTCTCTGCTGAGCTTCCGACGCTCATTAAAAACCTGGCTGTTCAGGCGGGAATATGGGGTGGGTTAAGATTTTAAAAAATTTTAATACTGTTTTAAATGTATTTTATCTTGTTAAATGTATTTTATTTTGTACATCTCCCAGGGTGGCCGGTTGCCGGCCAGATGGGCGATTAATAAATGTAAATAAATAAATAAATAAACAGACAGCAAGAGGTTATGTTTTGACTCTTAAATGGAATTCAATCACACACCCCAAAAAAGATTGTAAATTTTATGTGCAAAACAGGCTGGAATACTAGCTGAATGAATGTACAATGACACCTGCATCGTTGAAAGGGATGTTAAGAGAATACACTACGCTGGTTGTCACCCCCTAATCCTTATCGCTCACTGGTCCTACAGGGGTAAAAAAAAAAGTCTGCCTCCTTTAGGAAATTGTTGTCATACACTAAAATGCTAGGGGAGCGGAGGAGGGACTGCTACCATGTGCATGTACAAAAATGAAAGGTAAACAAGTTGATTGACCCATCCAAATGGCACTCCCCAGGAATGTCAATGTAATCTCTTTCGCTAGAAACAGAAAAAGCCACCCATTTTGAAGAAACCCCTTTATCCTCTTTTCTATCTAGAATGTGCAATGAAAGAAACACATCCCTAAAAACTGATGGCTTGTAATTGAAGCACAGTATCATATGACATTATGCTGGCAGGGATTTTGCTTAGGTTTGGCTCACGGATGGATGGCCAATGCTGCAGAAGCACCCCACACACACACACAGAACTGCGGTTAATCAGAGTATGGTTATATAAGGCTTTCTCTGTTCTCCGGATGAAAGGCAGACAGCATTAGGCACTTCTGTAGGGGGTATGCTGGAGGGTGACACCTTAATTTTGCGCTGTTTACATGGGGATCATGTTCGATGGACACACAAATGGCTCACCGCATAAAATGGTCAGCACACTGCAGCTTGACTGTGTGAATCAGGCTTCAGAAGATGCAGCCAAGGTGATTAATTCTCCATAAAGAAAGGTCTGAAGCACTAGAATGTTGTGTTTCCTTTTCCTTTTCCTCTTCTTATTTAGGCAGACTAATTGAAGGGTTCATAAAGCAAGTTATCCCTCAAGATAAACTTTCCCAATGAACACTGCTTTCTTCTAGCAGCTACTGTAGAGTCTAGCCGGTAGAGTCAATTTACAAGGCCAATGTATTATACTAAACATCTGAACAGAAACAGAGCTATACTACGGTCGACACTGCCCTCCAAACTGGGTGATATTTGTGTGGGTGGAACCTATCCTTGTGGCTCCTTCATACGCATGGTCCTCCAATGGCATGGGATTGCACCTTGGGGAAGTAGTCCCCACACTGCTGTGGTGGAATGTGAATAGGGCCACATGTACATGAAAGCATTCATACAAACACAGAGAGAAGCAGTTGCCTTTCCCCTGTTTCACTATTCCATAGAGTCCTGTCTTTCTCCTCATCAAGTAGGCTAACTGCCAATATTTAATGGGAACATGGCAACTGCTCCCTTTTTATTTGACAGAGGAACACCACCTATTCTGAGCTGCAGTAAAATTTTGATGGAGCCCAACAGGAAACAAGATTGGTACACTCTCCACACAAGGATATCCTCAGATAATGGCACTAAAGCAAGCTTCAGTATTTTTCGGAAGCCTTAGTCATAGATTTTCATAGATTATAGAGTTGGAAGGAGCCTACATATACTTCCAAAAGAAAGACATAGGTAAGGCTATCGAGTCCAACCCCCTGCTCAATGCAGGAAACTAGAGGAGGGGTCTCCCATCCAAGTAATAGCCAGGCCTGACCCTGCTTAGCTTTCTACGCTCAGACAAGCTGAGCCAGCGTGAGCCACAGGCCTGTATATACGGTGCTTTGCATAATAGTTAATCCTGACACCTATTTGGAATAAGAAATATTATTACTAGCCTTATAGTGTTTATGCATGCCCTGTTTTTAAAGAGTATTAGAAGTGTCTTCTGATTAATGTTGCTGCACATACTAGCACAACTTTCTTGAGTGCTTATATGAGGAATCTTGGGTATATAACAGCCTTCCCTCAACTCCAAATGTTTTGGATTCAACTCCCATCAGCCTCAGCCAGCATGGACATTGGTCAGGAATGCTGAGAGCTGTAGTCCAAAACACTTGGAGGGCACCAGGTTGGGGAAGGCTGGTGTATATTATATGCGTGTGGAATATAGGTCCCACCTAGTTTCCATCTCACTGTATTTTGCTATCATCATCATCATCATCATCATCATCATCATCATCATCATCATCATCATCATTTTACTGTCCCTTACTTTTTTCTACTATAGGGTGTTGAATTGAGGAAAATAATAAAGAAAAGGCCAGACCTAATCATTACTAGAAGAGCTATATCCAAAATAAACTAATTAGTCCTGAAGCTAGTAGAGGATTATATTCAGAAATAATTAGCCAAAAAGAGATATGTATGTATGAATGAAGTTCTCATACATTTAAATCAATTAAAATGTTATCAGTGGCTTGTACTGCATGTGGATTGCATCATTCAGATGTTATCTTTCAGATCTCTTCTTTGTAGCTTGGGCAGAATCCAATGAGGCGCTGACGCCCCTGCCAATTCTCTTCTGCCCTGCTGATTCCTTTCTGCGAGTGGCGGGTCCTGCCGAATGCATTATGCAAGTGGGACCCACTGCTTACGCAAGCCCTGAAAGGAGCAGAAATGCTCCCTTATGCGAGCTCTACTGACCTGCCTCTTTCCAGAACCAAGTGTTTCTACTTGTTTTGGGTTGCCCTGCAGATGCTAAATCGCCATTGCGCAAGCAGTGGGGGGTGCTTGCATAACCCAATCGGTGGGGCAGAAGAGAATCGGCGGGGCTGTAAATGCCCTGGTGGATTCTGCCCTTAGAATCCTTTCCTTTGCCTTGAACTAGTCATTGCTACCAAAGTGACTCAAACGCTGTATTCCTAACCCAGCAGTGTAAACACTTTACACACCAATTCCTGAAAAAGACATAATATACGGCATAATACACAATAGGGAATTTGTGTGTGGGTTTTTTTTTTGGAAGAATAATCATTGTGTTGGGTTCCTTGCAGGAAAAAAGGTGGGGTATAAATATAATAAATAAATAACAAAATAAATAAATTGTCATATTCAATTACCTATGTCTTTCTTTTGGAAGTTGCATAAAGTTATTTCTGTTGGCTTACATTTTCAGTTATAGCTGCTTGTAATCCACCCATCTGAGCAGCAAAATTTAGAAATTTTATTCCAAATAACTGCAGTCTTATTGGAAAGCTAGACTGAATGTGAATGTTGGAATGAAATTGACCTACACAGAAATCATATTGTCTAGAATGGTCCTGTCCTTGTTTCAAAACATCAAGAACTTTGTTCAAATCCTTTTTTGGTTCCAGATTAACTTTTTTCCCTACACAGCATAGCAGCATCAGGATTAGTACATTTTATTTAAGGTTTGATCTTTAAAATATAGAACATTTTCCCACAGGCTGCTATTCAAGGGCAAATGATTCATTCTTTTTCAGTCTGACAGAATGAATAACAGTATTTTTGATAACCAAGTTACGTTTTGTACAATACTGACAAGTACTATATGTCACCTGAGAATCAAAGTAATTTGCAATGTCTTTAACCCTAAGCAGAACTTACTTGTTGTTTTGGCAGCTTTTGAAATCTCATCTGTAAGGAAAGAAAGCCGAATGTCAGAGAGACAACTTGAAAGGAATAACTTACTACTAACAGCCACTTTCTTTGCTTATTAATACAGGTTTTGATTAAGTTAATTCAGTTGAATTTGTGAAGTTGTCGAGCAGTGATCAAGCAGTGAACAACTATGCCCTTGAACAACTTCTTTGATAATAGGAATGGAGAATGTCTCTTTGCACAGTCAAACATCTAAGACGCCATACTGTTATCTACCAATGTGGGTACAAAGGGTAAATGTATTTGAAAATGATGAGCTACAACAAGAGGCACAGCTATTCTCATAACAAAGACTATTCTTCCTTGGTGTATAATAATTGATCTTTCCCTGGGGTGTGGCTGCTCTCCTTATTAGAATAAAGAGCAAATGTGAAGCTCCCATTTATGCTATCTACTATGCAGCAAATGTTATTGAATTATATTTTATTTAATCTGATGTTGAAATACAAATTTAAACACACACACGTGTGTGTGCGCGCGTGCACCCCCCCTTTAAATATGATTTAAACATAATTAAGATTTAGATTAAAACATCAGACATCTGTCTACTGGAGCCTTCCCCAGCCTGACAGATGTTTTGGGCTACAATTCCCAGCATTCCTGACCATTGGCCATGCTGGCTGGGACTGATGTGAGTTGAAGACCAAAACATCTGGAGGGTACCAGGTTGGGGAAGGCTGGTCTACCCAATGCTTATGTTCTAGTCAAGTGCTCAACACTATGATGGGCAGCAGGCCACATAAGATTGTCATGTTGGGCAAGCAGCTGGCTCCTGCCAGCAAAATGTGGTGGCATCAGTGGACTTGCACTGTAAACAGCATCAGCAGTGTGCTTTCATAAGATAAAATAAGGCATACAAGAGAAAATTAGACACCTTTTCCATATTAATTTGTTTTAGTGATTAAATCCAGCAGGATATAAGGAAATTGTTTATCTCCAGCATGATGACATAAAACTTCATTTGACACACTTGGTCAATAATATTGCGTGAATAAAGACGATCAGTAAAGATAATACCAATCAGTAGTAACTTGTGCAGATAATCACTTAGGAAAATCTTACTAATTTTGCCTCTGAGTAGAGATCTGGTAAGTAGGAGAATGGTAATCTACAATTGGCACGATTGTAAAGTTGACCGGCATGCCAATGGTTCCTTACACACTGTGGAAAGTTACAACTAGGGAATGGTCATATATGATCATCCTTGATTAAAATCAAGGGAAAGTTAGTTGTACCTAAATTTATTTATTTTATTTATTTATTAATTAATTATATTTATACCCCGCCTTTTTTCCTGCAAGGAACCCAAGGTGGCTTACATAATCCTCCTCTCCATTTTATCCTCACAACAACCCTGTGAGGTAGGTTAGGCTGAGAGTCAGTGACTGGCCCAAAGTCACCCAGTGAATTTAATGGCCGAGTGGGGACTAGAACCCGGATCTCCCGAGTCCCAGTCCAACACTCTCACCACTAAGCCACACTGGCTCCAATTTACCATTAATTTCAGTGGGACTTTTAGTTATGTCTAATGTGACTAAACCCCATAATGAATAAATAATAATAGATCCCATTAATTTATGTTGGATCTAATTTTCTCTGGGTTGGTGCCTCTAAATATTAATGACATGGCCACAGTTCAAGAGTTTCAGCGTCTGTATAAACCACAGGCTTAGGTTTGCATGCTCAGCCCTATTCAACTCCTAGAGGTTTGGTCAGTATGCATGTAGGCATTAGAGGACTGTGTAGTTTGGGAAACTGAGGGCAAACAACCACTGATTACCTGTTGTCACATTGTGAGGGTGGTGAGTTTCTTTTACTGCTGTGACTGTTAAGCAAAACAAGAAGATCTAATTAACTTAGGTTCTAAAGGTCAATTTATTATTCACATACACACACACACCATTAGATTGTTATCTTACCCCATTATGCCTATATATATTGCACAAGTTAAAATTTAGGAATAACAACAACAACAACAACAACAACAACAACGATGTATTATCTCTCAGTCAATGCTTGGGGTGAAATGTACCTCAGCAGTTGCTAAAAAAATTCATAACACTTTTGTGTCCATCTTCTACGACTCCATGTGACAGTTCTCCTCAGCCATAATTAGGTATGAATTGCCATGCCCCCATCTCACACACGCACATGCCACTCTGGTTAAAAATCTATGCCTTTAATCTTACAATTTTCAGGGTCAATTCTATGCTGATTTGCAAGTGCAAGTAGGGTTAAAATGACCCCAAAAGCAGAATTAGTAAGTATTACTCAACATGAACTCTACAAATAACTATTATGGAGAAGAATAAAACAATTATGCTGGGTCACAAGGAAGGTTCTGACTGAGAAAATAAATAAATAATGGTGGGGTCAATTAGACCCCACACACAGTTCTTGTGTTACATACCAGATTGTGAGATATTATTGACCCAGATGACCTCTTTGCAACTATTTTTTTTTTTAATACCAAAAGGAAAAATTTCAGTGTTGGTGTAATTCTTTAAATAGCAAATTGTGTCATGCTGAATACTATCCCCCACCTATTTTATTTTTATGGCTTTCTCAGAGTACATTTGACCCCAAACTGAATAGATACTATTTTTTTTCTATCAGCCAAGGGTTAAAGCAAGAACACATCGAGATGCGCTGTGAAAAGCACTTCAAATTCCATGCAGTCAATGGAATTAGGCATCTAACTGAATGCTGAACTGGAGTCAAAACACATACAATGACATTCATCTGTGAATCTGGTTGCAGATAAGGGGTTCCACTCTGATATTTCACAAGAAATTATCTAACCAACCATGCTCCTGGACAGATTATTATCAATGTTTTCCTTATGTATATTCTTTCAACTAGATCTGAGCTCAGGTCTTATGAATATTCATCTTCATATCAAAATTTGCATTTTAACCAGGACAAATCTTTCCTCGAATAAATATGCAAATTACATACAGATCCTGTATGTAATTTGCATTGCACTGGTCAGAGGGAGCAGCATAACATTACTATGTAGATAAATGGGATACAAATCTTATAGGTAGATAGATTGATTTTTAAGGCTTCAGAGAGTTCAAGGGTTGTAACTCAGGGAAATCCCAGAGCCTTGGAAGCTGCGCAGTCTCTGAGCTACTCCAAAAGAACCAATATTCATAATTGCTAGTGTTAATTGTGAATGCAGCCTTCACGAGATGTACCTAGGCAGCCCTATACAGTTCTTCTGTAATCTGGAAAGATGCAGTTATAGTTTCAGTAATATATGGGATTGATTATAGATTGGAAAAAGCATCCCTTCGAGCTGTATGATTCTGTGATCAACTGCTGAATTAGAGGATCTTTCAGGTATTATTGCTTAAGAACAGCTGGCTGTTGAGAACTGAGTTAAGAGTGGTATTCCTCTTGGCCTTTACAAAAAAAATCAACTGAGGCGGCGATCCTATGGCTTCTAGACAGAGTCTAGATGGCCACAGGAGAAGTTGGAGTCCCAGCTCTGACCTCAGAAACACACTCCAAGGTCAGAGCTGGGACCTCCCTCCACCCTTGCAGCTGGTGTGGAAAGAACCATGATGGCTATGGCTCCGAGTCAGAAGACTGACCTTGGAGGAGGCGTACTGTGGGCTTTTGAGGGGGCAGGGAGGGGAGAAGTAAGTCCCTGTCAGCATATGATGGCAGTGGAGGGGAGACTGAGGGGATGGCCTTAGCCTTCCCTCCTCATGAACTGGGGCAAAAGACTTAGATGGCTGAAATTGGCTGAACAAGTATATCCTGTACAGTAAAGGTCCTTTCCAATGTTAATTAAAAGTTTCCTGTTTGAAGAGCCACAACATCATCCATTGAATTCAGGCTGGAGTAGCTTTTGGAATATCACAATAAAGTCTGCCAAAAGCCAGTTTAGTCTGAATTCAATGTGTAGTGATGGCATGTGGATACAACTCTCTGAGCATGGGTTGACCTAACTGCAAGTCCAATAGACTCTAACTATTATCTGAGGACTATTACTCTATTCTTACATGAAAAGAACTTCAATCTAACAAAAAGCATGAACACCATCATGTATGTATATAGCACAAGGATTTATTTGCTGAAAGAATGCAGATTGGAGACCAACATGCACAGCAGTTGATTGATTTGGGAACACACAGTACAGGGAAGGCTTGCGCTGTACTTAATACTTTGATGGTGTACACCAGGGTGGCACTCTAGGTGTTGTTGGACTGCAACTCCCATAATCCGTAGCCAGCATTGCCAGTGGTCAAGGATGATGGGTGATGCAATCCAACAACTTCTGGATGTACACACATTCCCCATCTGTATGTACACACTTGGCTCTACATGGAGATTTTCTCCATGCAGTTAAAAAAATGTAGGAAATGTTCCTGATACTTACGTTTCCATTAGGATGAAGAGAAATATAAGAATGTGGTGCAGACCAAATCACTCCTCTAAGTATAGATGGCATAGAAATTGATGTGCTTTAGCCATCTCATGCACGGCAATTTCTGAAGAACTTTGATTTACCAATTGCTTTATAGAAAAGCTAAGCAAATCTGATTATTCCAGTTTATTCCAGATGTTTGCTGTTCTTCTATGAAATATGAACCCCTTGATTTATGGATTGCAAGGCATTATATACTTCCTTATATTACCTTTGGCCTTTCTTTCTTTCAAATCTGTCTTCACCACTGTTTTTCCTGCATAGATCAAGAAGAGGAAAATAAGGGGGACTGGCTACGGAGTGTCAGTGGTGTCTGCCTGCCAGTAAAATGGACACTGCTGGTGAAACAGACTCCCCTTCCCCCCCTGTACCGCCACCCACATGCCCCAAATTTGCCCTGGAGGACTGGAGACTCCAGAGCAGATCTGGGGTGTGTGTGTTTAGGGGGAGGGAAGCTCCCATTGCATGAGCAGAAGTCCGCTTGTCTAATAATGGATGTAGCCCAATATCAGAAGCTGAAAATCAAGTTACATAATGCTACGCCTTTAATATTGGGGGAGAAGCAAATTTACAATATAATAACCTCATGCATGGTTTTTAAAGAAAAGCTATCCAGTCCTTACCATCCTTTTTCTTCAAAGGCCTTCCTGGTTTTTTCTTGTCTAGAAAGATTCCCAAGGCATCAGGATTAACTTTATCAGACTAAGATATTTGCAGATTCAGTTTCAAAAAAACACTTGGAGAAAATGCATGTCTTGTTTCACTCTCTCAGCAGCAGGAACGGTGAATATGGCCAGAAGCAGAACGGCTACTAAATTGGCACACTTGTATGTCGTTATATGGATTGCTATTGAGCCATATCTCAGACATTTTGATACACAGGTTAAGTTCTTTTCCAGCATCCCCCTTTCAGTCCTCCAAGAATAGAGTCAATCAGCTGTAACTTCACACAAGGAGACAGACTGAAATTAACTAAGGTGCAGTGCTCGAAGCGTTTGTGCCATTCCAGTATTCTCTGCTGAGAACAGCAGCAACTATCTGGCAGTCTGCCTTAGAACTGTTCATATCTCTCTCTCTCTCTCTCTCTCTCTCTCCCCCATATGATCCAGCTCACTTTAATACAACTTCATTCAATGTCTTCCAGCACATGCCCTATCTACTTAGCAGTGAGCAGACCAGCGCTAATCACCCCAACCTAGATCACCCTCCCAGGCACAAACAACAACCCAATCTTATGCAGGTTTACTCCGAAGCAAATCCCACTAATTTCAATGAGACTTTCTTCCTTGTAAATGACTGAGTATTGCAGCAACCTTGAAAACAAAATAAGCAGTGGGAATAGGATACTTGACACTTCGAGCCAAATCCCTCTGTGGGACAAATTTAATCAGTTTTCACGGCGCTCAGGGGATATGCCAGTTTATATGAGCTGAAGATCTGAGTATGTTAGGTAGGCTCCATCAGTTTTCACAGTGAATTATTCTTGTTGCTAAATGTTTTAGAAATATATCTATATAATATTTACCTGCTACTGTGATTTCAGCTGATGGTTCTTCGGTTGTGGTGGTGGTGAAGAGGAGAATTAGAAAAAGGGGAAGAGAAGGAAAATGAGCAGTATATCTTAATAACTGCATATCTTGACATTTTTGTCAGGTTTTCAATATGTTGTGTACATGATATATCAATTCGGAAATGAACAAAGACCTGTGTTGGGTCTGTATATAAAAACATCACATTTGAAAGGTAAGCCCTACATTTTGAAGTATTGTAACCCAACACACAGTATGATTTGGCAAATGCCATTGTTGTTGTGCCAAACAAAACCTTTCAGACAAGCAGCAAGTGAAACAGGTGTTTCATAAAGCACAGGCATTTTTGAAAGAGAGATTCTATCTTTTCATTTTTCTTCAAGCTGACAAAACTTTAAAACTTACCATCCATTATTCTAGACCTTCTATTTTGGCAAAAAAAAAAAAAAAAAAAACCAGAACGTGTAACTGTCAAACTGTTGAGAGCAACTCCACAGATGAGTTTCTGCTGGGAAGAGGTAAGGAGAGCAGGCAAGTAAAGATGGGACTTAAAGTTGGAACAAAAGCAGGTTTAGCTGTGGGGGAGATACAAAGGCCCAATTTGATAGAAAAACTGAGGAAATTAGTAGATTTCGCCCGGGATACTGACATTCCTGATCCAATGGGGCCCCCTCTGCGGGGCTATCTCAAGACTCTTTGCATTCTGTCAAAATGGCAGAAATATTGGAAATGTTAGTTACGGCAGCATGTGTATGACAGGCAGTTCAAGGTAAAATATATGCATTATGAAGGAAACGTAAACATGGAGGGCTGAGGGCCAAACAAAAACATTCTTCAAATCATGCAAAGCAGAGGTACACATGATTGGTTTATTTACTTCAGCATAAGTGTGCATTGCTCCAATTCTGTTTGGGACCATGGCACTTTGGGAGGAGGGGATTTCAGCTTTCCCCCCTTCTGTTTTAATTCTGAAATTCCACCCCCCTCCCCATGGGGTAGTGGAATTTTGCTATGAAAATGGGAGGGGAGAAGCTGAAATCCCCCTCTCCCGGAGCACTGTGGTCCCAGTCCAATTCAAGGCTGTGCACACTTATACTGAAGTAAATAATCCAAAGAAGC
Source organism: Shinisaurus crocodilurus (assembly GCA_021292165.1). NCBI lineage: Eukaryota > Metazoa > Chordata > Lepidosauria > Squamata > Shinisauridae > Shinisaurus > Shinisaurus crocodilurus. The sequence continues at coordinate 102,665,889 of CM037879.1, read as the reverse complement.
ATCAGCAGAACTCCACACACACAATGGAGCTTGCCCACCCTTGGAAAGACACCAATGGCGCAGGCAGTCTCAAACTGAGACCTCCAGCAGCCAGCCTGGAGCTTTATCCCCTGCTCCACCAGTGCTCTGTGCCTTTGACCAGGCAACCAGACTGGGTTCCATAGGGCAAGGGTGCTCTCTAGGCTGCAGAACTGGCTCCAATGCTGTTAGTCTGCAGGTGGTCACCTGTCATTTCAGCCCGATGGAGAGGCAGAGGCTCCAGAAAACTCTTCCTTCTAGGCTGGTCTGGCAGTCTGAGCAAGTTGTCCCATTAGGTAGGAATGCAGACTTTTCCTCATACCTGCCCTGCTCTGCCCCACCTCATATATATCATAGCTGTGCTATGTGTGATTTGAAGATTTAGGTTGGCCCAGAGACATAGATTTCATAGATTTCATGTCTTTCTTGTGTGCTTACATCATTCTGTAAAGCATCATTCACACAGATGATACTGTATAAATATAACAATCTATTTAGGGAGGAGCCAATGCTCAGTGGTAGAACACATGCTTTGCATGCCAACGGTTGCAGGTCAATCCCTGGCATCTCCAGTTAAAAAGGATTTCAGGTAGTGGGACTGTGGAGACCCTCCTGCCAGTAAAGCCCATGGGGAGGGTTAAGCAAGATGGATTGATGTCTTGACTCTGCGTAAGGCAGCTTCATGGTAACAATCATAATATTAATTTTTCACTCCCTCCAAGGAGGTCGCAAAAATACATTCATGCGGTTGTGCTCCATGCAGGCTGGTAGCCTGGAAAGTCCCCATGCCAGTGCCACATGTATGCTCCTAATCATATACAGGGTCCCTCCATGGCAGCAAAAGAGGCATTTGGACCTAATGTCTCTGCTGCTGCCATGGATGGAGCCATGGAGGAACCCTATATATGCAATTGTGCTGGCCCAGCTGATAAGAGGCTTGCAACCAATATGGCCTACATGCAGAGTGGCACCATGAAGAAGTGGTTGTCAGCTGCATCCATGTGAGGGACATAACGTATGAAGTGGTACAATAAAATGGTGGCAATCTGTTTTGCCAGCATTGTGCAATTCACACAATTTATCAGGAGACAGGGATGAATTTGGGGGTACGAAAGGTAAGTTGTAGAACATAGTAGTTAAAAAGGTGATCCAAGTCCTGGATGATCCTGGTTCAAATACCAGATAAGCCATGAATTCACTGGGTGGCTTTCGGCCATTCACTCTCTCTTAGCCTCAGCCCCCTTCTGTAATATGCAAATCATAAGACTGGCCTGCATTACTGCAAATGTTGTAAGGCTTAAAGTGATAACATATGTGAATTGCTCTGAGTGCTTAATGTAAGTGCCATTAAATACTATGGCTGGGATCCAAAGAAGCATCATCAGAAAAAATCCACACACACAATGGAACTTGCCCACCCTTGGAAAGACACCAAGGGTGGAAAGACACCAAGGGTGGGTGGCTGCTGGAGGTCTCAAACTGAGACCTCCAGCAGCCAGCCTGGAGCTTTATCTCCTGCTCCACCAGTGCTCTGTGCCTTTGACCAGGCAACCAGACTGGGTTCCATAGGGCAAGGGTGCTCTCTAGGCTGCAGAACTGGCTCCAATGCTGTTAGTCTGCAGGTGGTCATCTGCCATTGCCGCCTGATGGAGAGGCAGAGGCTCCAGAAAACTCTTCCTTCTAGGCTGGTCTGGCAGTCTGAGCAAGTTGTCCCATTAGGTAGGAATGCAGACTTTTCCTCACACTTGCCCTGCTCTGCCCCACCTCATACCATATATACTCAAGTACAAGTTAACCCTAATTTAAGTCGTGGCCCCTAATTTCACCCCCCAAAACTGGGAAAACTTATTGCCCCCCAGTATAAGTCTAGGGTGGGAAATGTATGAGGGGAGACTCCCGCCGCCCCCCCCAGACGCCCCCCCCCGTACCTGCACCCGCCGCTGCCGAAGCCCCTCCCCCGCCGAAGCCGCGCCACGCCGAAGCCCCCCCAGACACCCCCATACCACCCCCACGCTACCCCCAGACACCCCCCATCACCGTACCTGCTCCCGCCGCCGAAGCCCCACTTCTTGTGGATTCGCGGAGCGCAGCGGAGAGGGCGCGTGGTGGACCGGCGGCTCCGTCTGCGCGGCGCCGAGGCGAGCGATCCGGCCAAAGGCGAGCGATCCAGGGGGGCGCCTGAAGTTTCCTTCCCCCCCCGCCTCTCTCTCTATTTTTCTTCCGGCGGGGGGCGGCGTTTGCTTTCCCTGGATCTAACGCCATCCCCGCTTGCCCGGGCGCTGCTTGAGCGGAAGGGAGGAAGGGAGGAAGGACGGACCGTCCGGCGGAAGGGAGGAAGGGAAGAAAGCAAACGCTGCCCCCCGCCGGAAGAAAAATAGAGAGAGAGGCGGGGGGGAAGGAAACTTCAGGCGCCCCCCTGGATCTGGTGTCTGGTGGAGAGCGGCGGAGAGGGGGCCTCCGTGCGCCCTCCCCCAGCGCGATGGCACCGCGCTCCGAGCTGGCCCCCGCCAGCCAGCCAGCCAGCTCGGCCGGCCAGCCGGCCGGCCGCGAAAGGCGCAGGTTCGGGCGGGAAGAGGATCGCTCGCGCCCCTCCCCTTCCGAAGTGGGGCTACGGCGGCGGGAGCAGGTACGGTGACGGGGGGTGTCTTGGGGGTGTCTGGGGGTAGCGTGGGGGTGGCATGGGGGTGGCATGGGGGGGCTGCGGCACGGCGCGGCTTCGACGGGGGAGGGGCTTCGGCGGCGGCGGGTGCAGGTACGGGGGTGGGGGTGGGGTGTCTGGGGGTGGCAGCAGGGGTCCTGGGGGTGGAGGGGGTGCCTGGCAGTCCCTTGCGGTGGCGGCAGGGGTCCTGGGGGGCCGCTGACCCACGTATAAGTCTAGGGGGCATTTTTTCAGCACAAAAAATGTGCTGAAAAACTAGACTTAAAGTCGAGTATATACGGTATATCAAATCCAGTATCTGACCTCCAGTGTGTCCGTGATTATGTCTCCTGCCTCTGACCCATGCTTCCCGTTTGCCTGATCTGGTACCTGACATCCAGTTCATCATTTGTCACCTCATCTCCTGCCTCTCACCCACATGCCCATCACCCTGTGTCACACCCACACTCCATGGCAGCCAGTTGTAAACTAGGCCCCAGGACTGACACCCCCCCTCCTGCCAACAGAGTGGCCACGTACACATGGCCAAGAAAGAGAAAATGCAGCACCCAAAAAGAGGACAAAGGAGGGCAGAGATTCCCATCATTTGCCATGCTAATTTATATGCATGGCTGCAAATGCAGAAATGATTACTATAACTTAAATAGACATTTAAGCATCTCACCAGAGTGGGGAAGACTGTGACCTGGTGACCCTGTGCGTCTGCTCAGTCTACCGTCCAGGTGCTATCTGTTGATGGGCAACTCTTTCTCCCTTTTTATGGTTCTTTATCTTAAAACATATTTGGACTTTTCAAATAGGGGGCTGCCCTTTGTAAAACGGGGCACGTGGCTGCTCGAACTGCCAGCCACAGCCTCCTGTAGAGCTGCGAGTCAGGGAAGCCTCCAGAACCGCAGTATGGGATGCAGCGTGGGGAGTGGTAATGGGAGGAAGAACTCAATGGAAATTGGCAGGGCAGAACCTGATGTAAGCAGAAGTGGCTTTGTGAGCACAAGAGCATGCATGTTTGGACCTACACCTCTGTAAATTATGGGAATGCAACTGTTTCATAATGGGTCAACCTCCTCAGTTTGAAGCTATGACCAATCCCTTTAGGGCAGAATCCAACGGTGACTACCCGCGTGCGGGCAGCCTCACTGATTATGTTCCGCAAGCAGCACCCGCTGCTTGTGGCATGGAGATTTAGCACCTCTGGGGGTAACCCAAAACGAGTGGAAACACTCATTTCTGGAAAGGGGCAGGCCAGCGGAGCTTGCATGAGGGAGCTCTGTCTGTCGACCTGCCCTGTTCCAGAAACAAAGGTTTCCACTCATATTGGGTTCTCCCCAGAAGTGACAAATCTACATCGTGCAAGTGGTAGGTGCCACTTGCACAATGGAATCAGCGGGGCTGGCCATGTGCAGAATGAAAGCAGCAGCAGGCCTCACGTGTGGATGGGCAGCAGCATTGGATACTGCCTATATTTTCCATTCAGTGGGAGGCCTTCTATCTGCATCACCTTTGTGTTCACTGGGAAAAACAATCCATTGCTACATTGTTCAAATTTTCTATCCAAAATATTCCTGACACCAGTAACATGATCTATATGATAAAGGGATAATTGCTGTTTCGTTAGGGGGGGGGGGGATCCTCTTATTTTAGGCATCAAGTAATGACATAGCTTTCTTTAAAATAATCAGTATGCATTACCAATTCTTCTAATGTGAATAAAGCCTCTGATGTTGCAAAATGATCAACCCCTGCCACCGGCAATTAATTAAAGATAAATGGAACTAGGAAGATTTACTAATTACTTTAAAAATACAGTGCCAATTAATTTCCTTGATTGCTATTATTATCTACATGTAGATAATTTAGGGCTTCCTTTAAGTGTATTGTTAATATCTTTGCATGATCTAGCACAAGGATTACACAGAGATTATTAATTCAGAGTTAATTAACTTAATACATTTCTGTGCTGCCTAGGAATGTCTGTTGTTAAACCACTAGATGTGAAATAGCCACTGCATTGCTGTTACTGCCTGTCAGCCCGGTACTGCATTCAGTTGATGGCAGTGTAAAATGAATGCTTGTGCAGTTGCACTCTTTCAGTTCTTGGTGTACCTCATCCTATCTACAGCAAAAGTTCAGATTAAGCCATAAACACGTCACTTCATACCAGTGAATATAAAACTAAGAGCGCATGATCACCTCCTCCTAGGATAAATCAGAAAAAAAGCATGGATTTTTGGTGCAATAGCATTCTAGAAAGGAAAACTCAATTCTGCTAGGGACAGCCATGTTTCACTGCTATCCTCCATTTTTGTTTCTGCTGTACTGCATGATGCTGCATCATCATCTAGGGTTGTATCCAACATTAGTCCTACCCAAAGTAGACCCACTGAAATGAATAGGGCTTAAATTAGACTAAGATTGGATACAATCCCAAATTTGTATTTAAGTCTAGTGATAGTGTGGTCATGTGAGAACAGAAAATCGAATTTGTTTTGCTGTACAACAGAGAGGGAGGCTGCACAATATAAAAGAATGTAACTGTCTTACGCCTTTAAACAATCATGCAGATAGACTGCTGCTACCTGCTGGCTGTATTGGGAATGGCAGAGCAACACTCGGCAGGGATTTGGCAAGAAGCCTATTGACAACCACAGTAATTTTCATCAGCCATTCTGTTCTCAGTATTTAAGCACTTATTTTGCTGCAAACGGAGACCTGACCACAGTAATTCACTAATGGGTACACACTGTTTCTTAACACATGGCAGTCTGCATGAATCATAAAAGGATATGCCTCCTGAGATCAGATCAGCTCAGATTTTCTCATCTATCCAAAGCCGCTTTTAATTACATTGCAATGTGATCAATTCTTACTATTTTACTTAATATTACTTTCTGGAAGGCAATGAGACATTATATATATTGCATGGACTTTCATTACTGGGGATTGAATCAAGGAGTTCTAAATCTATGCTGTAGGCCATGTTATTGCATTTAAATCCCACCCTTGCTCTAAGGAGCTCAGGAGTTGCTCATTTTATCCTTAGAACAAGCCTGCGAGGTAGGCTGGGTGGCGAGAGATAGTGGCTGGCCCAAGTGGAGATTTAACCCTAGATCTCTTTAGTCCCAGTCCAAGCAGAAGTCCAGTAGTCTATCGGCTGTACAATACTAGCCCCCTGTGCGTAAAAAATCTAATAATTTGCATAGTTGTCAAAAAACTGATTGTTAAAGGGCATGATAATGAAAGTGGTCGGTGCATAAATTGCCTCCAAATGGTGCAATCAATTATGTAAAATATTCTGCTAACAGTTAGCAAATTACATTGCGTAAATTTGGTTATAAAGTCAAAAACATGTAATATATAATATCACCACTTCAGAAATGGTATAATAGCAATGGCACCATTAGCATAATTAGCAAACAGGGTTAATATGATTATTACAGAGGATTGCAGATTAAAAACACACACACAAAACTAAGATAGCATGGAGGTAAATTAAGTCTTTGACTGCTATAAATCTACTGTGGTACATACTTGTAGTTTCTTTGGGCTTGGCTGAGAGGTAAGGGAGAAAGAAGATAATCAGAATGGAGATGAAGGAAAAAAGTTAACATGGTATTACGGTCATGACTTGGATTGAGAGCATAATTCGTTCCGGAAACGTGCTTGTAATCCAAAACACTCTTATATCAAAACGAAATCTCCCCAAAAAAATTTGTACAGAGATTTTTAATTTAAGCCGTACTACAATACTTGTATTGCAAGATGTCGCTTGTATATCAAGTAAAAAATAAATAAATAAATATTTAAAAATTTGCTTGTCTTGCAAAACGCTCTCAAACCAAGTTACTTGCAATCCAAGGTATTACTGTACTTGAAGTTACCACACTAAGCATATTCTTGGCAGATATATAAGACATGAATCTGCTGTGCTGGAGGGGATGTTCAACACACAGCTCTGAATGTATGGCGGAACGGTGTGAAGGGGACACAAATTTTGAGCTGAGGTGTATGTGGAAATAAATATCCAGAATTATCGGGCAGACTGTGCAATCAGACCCAAAGCAGTCTCTTCTTCTACTGATTTGATTTCCAGGGATTTATTACCCAAAGAGCTGGCTACCTTATAGTCATACCTGCCAGGCTAGAAGCGACCGTTCTCTGGAACTCTACTGTAAGGGGTTCTGTGAACTCGTGGCATGTCAGGGTCTGGTGCATAGTGCTGTCTGAGAAACATGTCCATCAAAATCATCTTTTAGAAGACTGGTCAAGCCAGATGCCTTTTATTCAACATGTCACCTTTGTGTTGCTTGCTTTTGGCAACAGCCAAATGGACTCCTTCCACCTGGCAAAAAAAAATCACCTATCCTTTTGGAAAGACTTGTTTGGTTGATTCCTGTCTGATTTTCCTCTATCAAATGTTTCTCTTTTGATCTGCTTTAGGCTTTCCTAACCTGTTTGTGTTCCTTTGAGGTTTAATTCCCTTGTTCTTCTCTGGTGTTGTTGCTTAATGATGTATTTGACATTGTTTAATTATACAATAAAATATTTTAAAATTTTTTTAAATAATCTGGATGTGGAACAGCCAACAAACAATTGCAACAGGTCAAAATTCTCTGTGGAGGTCATTACTGATTTGAATTAGAGATGGGGAAGCGGAATGCTGTCCTTATACACAAATAAGCCCTTTGAATTTTTTTGGCATAAGTGTAGAACAGGAATAATGCCAGACGCCTGAGGCCATAGTATTCTGGTGAATTTGTTGGCTCTGTCCCCTGCCTTGCCAAGGGACTATTGTGTTGTTGTTTGTTTGTGTGTGTCAAATGATGCCACTTGGAATAGATGAGTACTGAAAATACAGTATGTACCTGGTTTTCCTTGAGGAACTTCTTTTTCATGCCTCGAAGCGTCTTGTTCTACAAGAGAGAGGTAACACAGACTAAAGAAAAAGTCACTTTGCCATTGAATGTATATGCATGATCACCTTAAGAAATCTTCAAAGATGATTGCAACAATGGAGATTCTTGTGATCACTGAAGACCCCTTCACCTGTGATCATGTGAAGGGAGCATCATGGGATTACTGCGAGCGGGGCTGCATTTACGTAGTGTGGCCACTTTCACATTGCCAAAAAAGTGGAAACACATCACCAAAAAAGAGGAGTTAGACTTGCATAAAATTTACATATGTTAAAATCTGGAAATAATTACTTTAATTTAAATAGTAATATAATAAACTTCACCCTAATGGGGATGCGTACGACCAGGTGACTTGTATGCCTGCTCAGCAACTTTGAGGCCTGTGCTACTCTCCATTCTTATTATTCTTTATCTTTAAACTGAACATGGACTGGACAACCCTTCAAATAGAGGACGCCGTCAAACAGAGGACTGGCCTCTGACAGCCCTTCAAAAAGAAGAGGGCCCATGGCCACCCTAAATGCATCGCTGGTCCTGCTGCCCCCAGATGCCCAGAAGTTGGCATCAACTGTCTGCACAAGCAAAGCCTATGTCTGTGCTCACATGTAAACTTTCCCTATGCAGAGAGTCCATGCCCATGAGTGGACATATTGGGTTTGGGCCAGCAGCATGTCAGAGCTCCTCATAATTCTGGGATACCCCCTTCATTTGATTCATGCACGAAGGGGGCTTGTCTCTCAGCTAGCTCTACTGAAACTAAATGAGTGGTGGGTGTTTTGTTTTTGCTTTTTCACCCTTAAAACCCTAAACGGTTTAGAGCCAGGTTTAAAAGCCTGCCTACACCCATATGAATGTGTCCATGCCTTAAGATAGGCATCAGAGGCTCTGCTCACTGGCCCACCATTAGGAGCAGTTGGATTGGCAGGGACTAGGAACAGGTCCATTTCAGTGGTGGCCCCTCTCACATGGAACTCCTTCCCACATGGAACTCCTTCCCATGGGAGCTGGCCCTGTCAGTCCCAGACAGACAGAAAGGTGTTGAAGAGCCATTTGTTCCAAATGGCTTTTAAGTAGCATGGTTTTATTAATGTTGCTGCTAGGTTTTAGAGTATTTTTAGTCTGCTGGCTATTGGATTCTGGGATTATCTTTGTGCTGGGTAGAATAACAGTTTAAATGGTTTTACTAACTGTAGCTATTACTTGCTGCTAGCTATGTGATGCTTTGATGATTGTAACTGGTGTTTATATTGTGTTATATTGTGATTTTACTTGCTGTATGTTTGTATGCTGCCGTGACAGCACAGTGTTGTATAAGGTGGCCTAAAAATTTCAGAAATCAGTAAACCTAAAGAGATTGTTGGGACGGCAACTGAAGATCAAAGTTATATGGAAAAAACAATGCACTCATATAGAGAGGTCCTCAAAGCATTGCACCAATTTGGTTTGTAGCCTGCCCTATTCCTAAGACTCATTAAAGGTAACAATGTTGTTAAAACAAACAAACATACATAAAGGAATATAGATGAAATATAATAAGATATTTTTAGATATTAAACGAGCACAGCCGGCAGAACAGAACCCCCCTCGCCTCTGCAGCTGCCCCCTCCCCAAATCTGCTCTGGAGAGTTAGGGACACTCCAGATAAGATATTTTGGGTGGCACAAGGAGGTGCAGAGGGGAGGAAGGGGAGGGGACGTCCCATTGCACAAGTGGAAGTCTATTCATAAGATGTTGAATGAAGCTGAAATTATTTATTTAATAGAATTTTAATCCACCTTTCAGGATACACTATCCTCTCAAGGCAGTTTACAGTAGACAGTAAAAGAACATAAGATCACACAGAAATATTAAATATTAAAGCATACAAAATATTAAAATACAATATTAAAGCAACACAAAAAGATCACAGAGAAAACAACAGTGAAGCTGCAATCCTATACCCAGTGTATAAGCCCCATTTAACTCAATGGGATTTACATCTGTGTAGACATGTACAGGATTGCGTTGCAAAATATTGAAACAGCACATAAATAAATGGATCAGATTAAAGAATCAGCTAAAAATAATAGCAGCAAAATAGCAACAGCAGATAACAGTTAGTATGCACCATAAATCATCCAAAAGCATATTTCTCTAGGTAGGATATTCCAGAGATATGGGGCCACCACAGAAAAGGCCCTGGCCCTGGCCCTGGCACTCATCAGCCTAACAGCTCTCACCGATGGGCCTTAGTTACTGATCTTAAGGCTCAGGTAGGTACTGTACATATGAATCAATGCAGACAGCCGTTCAGATAGCCTAGTCCCAAACTGTAGTTTAAAAGTTAATACCAGCACCTGAAACTGGGCTCGGAAAGAAATAGGCTGCCACTGTAACTGGCACAGAATGTGTGCAATGTGATCAGAATGCTTACTTCTTTCTACGACAATTCTCGCTGCTGCATTCTACACCAATTGAAGGCTTTGAACCACCTTTCAGGGCAGCCCCATGTAGAGTGCATTACAGTAATCCTGCCTGGATCTGACCAATGCATGTGTCATGGGGAGGTAAGATCTGCCTTTTCTAGATAAAGCTGAAGTTGGTGAACCAGCCAAAGCTGGTAAAAAAGCATGCCTGGCCACTGATGACACCTGTGCCTCCACAGAGAGCACCACCGGGTCCAGGAGTCCTCCAAACTGTACCCTCGTACCACTCCTATTCCTGATCACCCAAAGCCCGTGGAACAATTTGAAGTAGTTGGCAGTGTTTATAACTTTACAGGACAGAAGATAAACACAGCATAATTTCTATAATACTGGTGTGCATTCAGTGCATCCAGAAACTGTTTACTAAAATAGAAAGTAAAAAGCCAACAACTGCTTTATGTAAGAATTAGCTAAAGCTGATTTCTGTAAGTGGAGCCCTTCTTTCAATTTTAATGGGGGTAAAGACATTTAGTGCTTCTGCTAATCACATTAATGGCGTAATGGCATTTAATGCTGCCACTTAAATACAAATGTTCATTTAAGCTATGAAGTTCCAAAAACTGCAATGCACAAACAGTGCACACCCAACCAGGGCTATGATCCAGAGAACATAAATCTGGGCTTTCTTCATAGTTAAACTCCATATTAATGTTAATAATATAAGGTTCCAGTTACTGAAGGCAAATTTCGAGTTAATTGGTTGTGTGGAGTCATAATTGATTGCCAGTTAGGAATGGCAAATGACTGCTTTTAATCAGAATGCATATCTAGTTAATAAGGACCACTGAAGGATAGACAACACTGGTTTAGGCAAAGCAACCAACAGTAGCAACCACAAGCAGAGCACTTTTATCTGTTAAAGCAGCGGTGTTAACCTCTCTCAGCCCAAGGGCTGAATTCCATTTTGGGGAAGCTGGGAGAGGGGCACATTCCAGTAATGGAACAAAAATAACAGCATATTGTAGCTTAAAGCTTTTACCGTCAGTAGCTAAACTTTAGGAGAAACATTTTAATCTTTTAAAACAGTGTTCTCCAACCTTAGGTTCCCAGATGTTTTTGGCCTACAACTTCCAGCATGCCCCAGCCAGCGTTGTAGGCCAAAAACATCTGGGGACCCAAGGTTGGAGAACACTGTTTTCAGGAACGGTGCAGGGCTGTTTGGCGCCCTAGGCCAAATTATATTTAGCGCCCCCCCTCGTGCCATGGGGGGGGCTCCGGAGCAAAGCAGCCCTGCTCTGCAACCCCCCCCCCGTGCCGCCGGCGCCGCCACCACCACCACCTACCTTCCCCCCGCCCCCGCTGCTGGCTGCTGCTGCTGCTGCCGCCTCCTCCTCCGACGCGACGGGACCCCCGCGCTTTTTTTTTTTGCTGGGGAAACCAGGGTAACAGGGCTGTTTAAGCCCTGTTGCTCTGGTTCCTCCCGCCAAAACAACGCCGGCGGGGCTCCGGAAACGACGGGAAGGTAGGTAGGTGGCTGGAGGGTGGGCACGGGCGCGCGCGCGCGGGGGGAGGTGCGGCGGCAGTGGCCGGCAGGTGGGCGGGGAGGCGCGGCGGAGGCGGCAGGCGGGGCAGGAGCGCGCCGGAGGCGAGGAAGGGGCGCAGAAACGCTGCACCCTCTTCCGCCACGCGCCCTAGGCAGCCGCCTGGGTCTGCCTAGCGGTAGCGCCGGCCCTGACTGTTTTAGAATGTAGGAGCGGGATCTGGACAAAAGCCAGGAAATCACCAAACTACTAGTAGTCAGGGAAAGTGATTTAAAGACATTTCAGATCACCAGCGTATCGTCTACTTCGGTTCCGAGCCATTCTGCTTTTCAGCGTAGCAGAGGGGTATGTTGAAAAATGGGCAGAAGAGACATTGGAATCTGAAAGAAAGAAAAAGTGTACAAGCTCCTGCTCTAAGTGCTCTAAGGGCCAAACTAGATGAGATGCCAATCACACAATTAGCAATCACGTGACTGACTTAACTGTTTAACAGTATTGCAGTCACAGGGAACTTGATTCAGATTGGAAACCTGGCTTGCAGGAGGATGGCTTTAACCCCCCCCCCCCATGTGGTCCTGATTTGGATCAGGCCACCCTGCACCAGAAATTTACTTTTTAAGAAGCTATTCATGTAATTGCTAATTGCATGATTGGCATCTCGTCTAGTTCAGCCCTATTCAAAGGAAAGGGCACCATTTTCCTCTAAAATAGCAACATAAAATTAGTGTCTCTGGATTTCAAGACATAACATTTTGTATGAGCACAATTAAGTTTCAAAACTATCATTTTAAAAGTGAAAGTCACCATGTTATAACTGACAATGGAAAAGCATTTCTATTCCTCTAGATTCCTTTCTTTAATTCTTTATGGAGTTAGTTTTTATTCTCCTTTCTAATGCAGTTGTCAGTTGACTGAAAGATCTGTATGCTGAAAACCTGCCTGCTCTCAGCTCCATCGCACAGCGCACAGCTGTGTATGTAACTGACAAGGCAGTTTGGCCACAGCCCAGAATGTGGAGAAGCAGCTGCTTTACATATTGGAGCTCTTGTCATATGTCAACTGAATTTTATAACATTCACTGTTCTATTCATTTTTTTAGATTTACCTTCACATTATATGCATTTTTCCAAATGGAAGAAAGTGAAAAATGAACCCCAAACAACTTGGATGATTATGCTGAGAAAGTTGTTAATTCAAAGCCTCAAAGCTTATCTGAACACGAAAATTGCCATGGATTTAAATATGGATCTATATCGTAAGAAACTGTAAGTGTACTATAGGGAAATTCATTCCCACCTGGTATGGACACTGGTTCACCTGAAGTGTCAGATCAAAAGTAGGACAAAATTCACCACCTGCATCCACATGAATTAGGGTTGAGTTGGGGCAATTCAAACGTTCTATCTGCAGTTTCTGATTTTGCTCCTCTTTAATGCTTTGTCAAGAAATTGCCCCATTGACAGTACTTTTTGTGAATGCTCGTATTTTCAGTTTACTCCTCGAACTTCTCAACCTGATACCTCTAGCTTCTGAAGTTTGAAGAGGAACAAATACGAGTATTGAAAGGAGGAACTGTTCAAAACTAAGTCTGCCAGCCAGCCCTGGAAAGATGCCAAGGCAGCACTTCTGGGTCTCTCCCCCCACCCCCAAGTAGCTGAGTTGGTCTACACAGTCTTCTACTGCCAAGTATGACCTAGGAGAGGTGAGGGTTCTGTGTCCCAAAACACTGTGAGTCTATGTGACCACTACGAGGCCTCTGCAGGGAGAAACAGATGACCTAATTATCCTGCAGAGGGTTATTCTGCAGTTTGTGCTGCTGCCGCCAAAGTTGCCCCTTAGGATTAGGTTGCTAGTTATCAAGAGAAACTTTTTTCTGAGCTGCTGTCATTTAAAAAATAAATAAATCTTGGTGTTCTACTTGGCTCTCTAGTTGTGCAAGTCTAGTCCCATTACATCCCTACTTTACAACATGATTAGTGTCTTCTCTATGAGAAGTTTCAGGAAGTCACTCTTTCAGAGAATAAGTCTGCGATGGCATCTGGGTGATGATCTGGAGGTCAGTAAGACAGGATTAATACTATGCTATGGAGGCAAATATTCACATTCAATAAATGTATTAATGTCAGTTCAACAACCCAGATAGACCATCCAAGTCTCCACTGCTAGAGGCATAACATACATTCAGTTTGTCTCATCTCATGTACTTTGTCCAGAAAACCCTCACACTACTGTCTTCATAGGGCTTTTCTCCTGTAGTCCAGGATCTGTTGTGGCATTCATGTGTAGGAAGTGAAGAACTCCTCTAGGGTCTAAAAGGAACTTTGCAGTACTGAACTATGGTAGCCATATCCACTCTCTATGGTGGAACTGTGCTTATGGGCACACTCCAATGAAAGCCTGGACGCAGCTTGCCAAACTTAAGAGTGGATGCCGCAAATACAAATTCAGAATGGCTTTTTCAGTGTATCTTCTCAACAGTTTGTATGATGTTAGAGCTAGGGTCAAACTACATGATGTGTAGTTTGACTCCAAAGTTAAAATTCTATTCACAAATACTTCCCTCCAAGTCCCCAAAAGCATAGTTTAAAAAGAAAACCACACTCCTGCATGCAAAGAAATGAAACAATGCCTAATCCCCAAAAACACACAGAGGGCAGAAACCAACTTGGTGTGAGAGCAGAAGTTCTGTAGTGCAATGGGACTTTCTCCCTCTCTCCTCCCCACTGAAGCTCCGTGCTCCTCCAGATCTGCTCCAGATCTGGAGGAGCACCCAGAGGGTTGGGAGGGTTGCTCCCAACCCTCCAAAGCAGATTCTGAGGCTGAGCAGAGGGTGGCGGAATTGCCCCCCCCCCCAGCTCTCCTGATGGAAGCAGTTCTGTTCTATCAGCAGAAAAACTGAATTGGATTTCACCCAGAAAATTTCAAAGAATTCTTTTGAATGATGCTTTAGAAGAAATATGGAAGTATACCTAGTTTGGAATAGGAAATAGCCTTTTCCTGTTTTGCAGTTTCATGTTCTCTTGTTAAAAAGGATCAAAGGATCAACACATCATATTTAATAATAAATAATTATATTTAATGACAAGTTCTTCTTCCACACACTTTAGATGCAAAAACACTTCCCAATTTCTATATGGTATATTTTTGGCACATAGCACACCCTTTTAAGATTTGGATTTATGTTCTATGTCTCTCAAGGTTTCCAATAAGAAACATAAGAAAAATAAATCTGTAAAGGCCTTTGATTAATTTCAATAAATACATGACCAAATAGCAAATCAAGCAACAGTTCTCCAAAATGTACTTATTATGTGTATAATATTTCTCTGGTGTGTAAGAGAGACAAAAACAGCCAATTCATAGTCTCTCCAGTTTATGGTATTATGGTCCCAATTGCTTCAATAAATGCTCAGTGCTCTACTTCATCTATGGTAGAAGATGAAGGCAGAAATGAAGTGGATAATATTTTGGTACTCTGTGCCTTTTCTTGTTTTTCCTAGGTAGCTGTTTTTATTTGCAAAAAAGCCTGGCTACCTACAAGAGAGTGTTCTCTCAATCTAATAAGCATAATAGCCAGAAAAGAGTGATTACAAGACAGTTGTTATTAGCATGAGGAAATGCAAAACACTGAAATAGCCTAACAGGAAAAAGGGATGTCTTGAAACAGTGCATTCACCAGCCAACAGTGGGGAAAACCAAAAGGAATTTAACTAGCACTAGTTAAAATACTAGGATTTAACTAGAAATTTAACCAGCTAGACATGCAGTAATTCGTTCATCCAACTGGTGTATGAGTGAATTATGGAGAACTCATATGGAGAACATGCAGAGGCTGTAGATAGGGGTGGGCAACTTGTGGCCCTCCAGATGTTTTGGCTTACAACTTCCATCAGCCCTCAACACTGGCTATTTTGCCTTGGGAGTGGTAAGCCAAAACATTAGCCACAAGTTGCCCACCCCTGCTGTAGGCTCATGTATAGGCTGTCCCTCACCCCCTGCATTTGTGGGGAATCCCGTGTTTGTTTTGTTATGTGTACAGTCATGCCTTGGATTGAGAGCATAATTCGTTCCAGAAACGTGCTTGTAATCCAAAACACTCTTATATCAAAACGAAATTCCCCCAAAAGAATTTGTACAGAGATTTTTAATTTAAGCCGTACTACAGTACTTGTATTGCAAGACTGTCGCTTGTATGTCAAGTCAATTTTTTAAAAATAAATATTTAAAAATTTGCTTGTCTTGCAAAATGCTCTCAAACCAAGTTACTTGCAATCCAAGGTATTACTGTAGTTCTGCAGTACAACAATAAAAAAATGATCTTCCTTTATCCAGTAGCTATCATATTCAATTACACCTCATTCATTTGCACCTGGTAATCTTAACATCGGATTAAAGAGACAGCATTGGAACAGGATGCCACACTGGAACAAAGCAGGAAGGAAAAATGAGCAACTGAGGCCAAGAAGAAATGGGGTCCCAGAGGTATTGTTTAGCAAATGAGCAATCAACAAAGAACAGCAGTATTATATATTGGTTAGAGAAAATGCAAGGATATTTTTAAAAGGACTTGCTTATAATCACTGTGCATTACATGTTCAAAAGAATTGTGTCCCTGCTTTATGAACATGGAAAATTTAATTCCCCAAAGAATACTATCTATGACAATTGTTCATGTATTTTTTTAAAAAAAATTCTGCTATTTAGTTTAGCAAAACTTACTTGGTTTATGTTCCACTTTCTTGCCTAAAATGATAAAAAGCAATAAGAGTCAATGGGTGTCTATTATTCATAACCTCTAGAAAAATAAAGAACGCAACTGGAACCCACTTGAACTCTGTAGCTGAAAGCTGCAATGTGATAGATGAGGCAAGTTTTCTAGCAATGTTTTCCTATGTAATAAAAGCAAATTTATAGCAAGCTATGTAGCTGCAAATATGGTTTGAATGAACAGTGCATTCATTCCCTTTTTCGACTATGAGAAGATCCTGACAATTGTCTGGGATTATCCCTTGCTAAAAGGGTTTTGTGTAAATGCACAACAAACATTGAAATAGCACAACTAGTGACATGTGCTTTGGGGATATTGTTCCATGGAGACCACACAAGTGTGCCAGCCCCACTGAAATAGCTGGATAATACAAAGGCATGGTCTCAGCGGGATTGCTCTCGCAACCTACAATACCATCAAATTATTTTGTCATATCAGAGAGAGTCATCAAAGACAAAAAAACAAATTGTGTGCTTTTTTAGAAGCAGACATGTACGGTATCTTAAAATAATTGGTTCTGGGTTCTTTTACGGCAAGATATTAGTGCTTGAAGCTCTGATTACCATGTTCCCCATATTGGTGTCACCAGTCACTAATTTTTATAATCATTTTAAGTTTTGATGAAGCTGTGCCTGCTTTTCAGTATGCCACAAGGGTATTAATTATACACAGTACATTTTTGCAAATGGGCCACAGACAGGGATTCAGAATAAATTTTTTTGAGCCAAATGAATCACAAGCTGAAAGGGCTGAGACTAGAAAATGTTTTCTGATTCATAGTAGCATATCAACTATTGTGTCTAAATAGCTGTCATTTAACAGTGTGTGTGTGTGTGTGTGTGTGTTCATGGATGATTCTGTGCACGCAGTGGAAAAAGAGTGTTATGACATGGAAGAGCAGTTCTTCTAGAGCCATTCATTTTACTCACAAATATGACACGTTGACCTGCACTACTGTATAGATCATGTATTTGATTGCTTTGTTTCAAAGCTGTCACTTAATGCTGATGTTTACATGCATTGTAAAAGAAAAGTGCTTAATTTGGTATGATGTTTTAGTTGTTGTTTCATGCTCTCATGTTGTTACTATGGTTTCTATCAAATCATTACATTTCTAAATCAAAACAACAAGCAGCTGTTCTTCATCCATTAGCAGTGGCTTCTGCAGTGTGACTCATAACACCAAATAGAGCCCACCAACTATGTATTCTGGCATGAAAGATGTTTGCCCTTCCGCCCATGTTTGAAGTAACAGACAAGTGGCAAAACCAGGAAATTTACTAAAGTTTCTAGTTGGCCACCATACGTGGTAGATTGGCTGCTTGGTGGGTCACAAATTGTGCATGCCTACATGTGCCTGCATGGTGATGAAGTAGGAGCCCCATAATATACCTCTGCTGCCTCCACCTTGCAATGCCCTCCAGGAATGGGAGTCCTCCCTCTTCCATGCAGCAGCATTCCATAGTGGAAGTTGATAACCATGACACTAGGCATTGCTGGACTTAGGATGTGTACAGTTTCCTATGTGCATAAGAACAGGAGGAGAGCCACGCTGAAGTAGACCAAAGGCATATCTGGTCCAGCATTCTATTCACAGTGGCCAATCAGCTGCCCACGAGAAACCCACAAGAAGGACACGAGTGCAACAGCACCCTCCCACCCATGTTCCACAGCAACCAGTATACAAAGGCATACTGTCTCCGCTACTGGAGGTCATATATAGCCATCATGACTGGTAGTCATTGATAGCCTTATCCTCCTCCATGAATTTGTCCACTCCCCTTTTAAAGCCATATCACTGCATCTTGTGGTAGCAAATTCCATCATTTAACTATGTGCGGTGTGAAGAAGTACTACCTTGTAGGACCCACTCTACTAATGCAGCATATATATTCAGATGAATGGGTACTATCCAAATCATCTGGGATTCTTCTTTTTAACAGAGAGAGAGAGAGAGAGAGCATAAGGGATGATATATGAATCATACCTGCAACAGCAAGATGAGAAGTGTCTTTGGTTTGTTTCACCACTTTGGATGCTAAAATAATTGCAAATGAAGTAAGATACACACGTTGATATACCTTTTGAAATGCATCCATCCCAAACATATAACATGATATCCAGATGAAGAAGAAATATATTATTTTTGCAAGTATTTAAATGGTCAACCAGAAATCACACCATTGCTGTTGGTATCTGGCTATCTTTATAGCAAGGAGGGAAAAGCTTGACAAGACATAAAGGGTAATGACCAGGGGCAGGCAGGCAGATGTAAACATTTCCCTACCTATTGGTATCTTATATAACATCTTTATATGTGTTCCTGTTTTTAAGTTGCATCTTTTTATTATTGCAATGACCAATGCTTGAGCAATACATTTGGTTCTGGATAAACAACATTATAATCATGCCAATCCAGCCGAACAAAACTATTTGGAAAGTTGATGTTGCTCCATTGATAATTGTTGTGCATGTTCCATGTCAAGCCTCTAGGGCAGTGTTCTCCAACCTTGGGTCCCCAGATGTTTTTGGCCTACAACTCCCAGCATGCCCCAGCCAGCTAAGCTGGCTGGGGCATGCTGGGAGTTGTAGGCCAAAAACATCTGGGGACCCAAGGTTGGAGAACACTGCTCTAGGGGGCATCTGCAGTCTCTTACTTTATACATCGGTGCAGAACAAAGCAGTAAGCAGCATGTCTACCTAATAAAGAAATGACTACAGCACTGTATCCAGGAGTTATTAATTGGGGCAGACAGACATGGAAAAAAATGTTAGGGGCCTGGTTACAATTTTGTGAAAAGCTGTACCTACAGTATTCATCAAGGCCCAAAGGCCGCTGGCAGCTCCCTATCACCTCAAGTGGGACTCTCCATCTCTTTCTCTCCCTTATTCTCTTATTCACATGCACACTCTCTCCTTTTGCAGTCACTACTCACTCTCTCCAGGGGTGCTCTAGCTAGGTTTGCTGCAGGTCCAGCTGCTGTGATCTGGGCAAGCAGAGGAGGTCTTGTGGTGGGGTGTTGGGAGGCCTGCCAATTGTCAGCAGTAAGGTGGATGCCAGGAGGCGGTGGGAGAGAATGCAGGGGCAAACAGCCAATTAGCTGTGATGGAGGAGGAGCCCAAATGGCAAAGAGCAATGTGACTGGTTAGCTACAGTGGTGCACTGTGCAGGCACTGGAGGTGGAGAGGAAACGGATTGTGTGCAAGAGAGAGAGAGAGAGAGCAGTGAATCTGCGCTGGGATATTTTGCAGCACTGGGTTGAGCAGAGCACTCTCTCAGTGATGAGGAAAAGAGCCATCCCAATACAAGGACCAAGTGAGCCTGTCAGAATTTGCCTGCCTGGTGACTTGCTGACTGACTGACCAAAGCCCTGCTTGGATGACATGAGGGTTGGGAAGAGACCTGGTGCAGAGTGTCACTGCTTGATTGGGAAGGTGGGGTCGGAGAGGAGAAGCTTCCCCAGAGCCCATGAAAAGCCCCCGAGTACAGGAGCCAAAGTGGCTCCTGCTTGAAAAATAGTGAAGAACACTGTTCTACACAATAAAATTATATAATTTTATGCTTCTTCTTATCTCTAGAATAATTAAATACTAGGATTCTGTTGGGAAACGTTTGTTTGCAAAACTATTCTGCCACTTTTGGAAAATAACAGCAGTGAGAAATTTGTTTGACCAATTTGTGCGTCGTATCAATACTACAGTGTTCTAAAATGTCATACTGATTGACAGCTAAGCAAAATGATTGTATTTGTGTGCTGACATTATGGCAATACACTTAAGTTACACACATCATACAGTAACACAGTTCACCAACTATGGCATTTTTATTTTGGACAATACAAGTTTCACACAATTATTAGTGAGAGGCTTAAAGGTCCCCCATTAGTGATAGGAATGGAAAATTATGGTTGTATTTTAACAAAAAGATAATTAGAGCTACTGACATTTTCAAATTGAAATGATGCTCTTCAACTTGACCAGTGCAATGTTACAAGAATTTATCTAAAGGGGTAACATATTCTGTAGGAAATACAATGATTTCTATACTGAGTTACTCAAGAGTCATCCTGTTACCTGTTTTAGCTGGACTTCCTTCTTTTTTAATGTCAGTTTCTGAGGTAAAAGAACAATAAAAATATTTTTGAGTTAGTATGGCTAACCATAATTCATTTTAATGGATTAGTTATTACTTCCTTCTTTTATTTGCTCCTACTTTTTATGGCATCTCTAAAAAAATAGTCCTTTACAGTGTGTCTAATTTTCCAGCTTATGTAAAATAAAATTATGAAACAGACTGGCAGCTCAGTCCATAAATTAGTCAATACATTGAAACTAATAATGAGGATGGATTCACATTACCATTTCCCTCACCTCACCGCTCAGCTACTTTTATGTCACCAGTGGTAAGTTCCCTTTAGCTATCAGAAGTGATGCCAAAAAGTCACTACCAATATGTGAGGGACACCAGTGATCACCACTCTTTCAGTAAGCTACTAACTCTGTCTATCATGGTGGGAAACCTGGTCACATGAAACTGGCCACATGAGCCTATCCCGAGTTACTTAGACTCAAGCTGCCTTTGTCTCAGTGAGGGCAATGGCAGCTACAAATTACACAGAGGGCTTGTTCGCACAACACGGGAACCGCAAGTCCCCCGCGGTTCCTGTGTCGTGTGCACGCCGACCGGGGGTGCCCCCATGGGACAGCCGCGGGTGGGACGCATGCAAAGTGACCATGGTCGGTAGAGGGGCAAGCCCCTACCATGTGTTGTCACCGTTCTGTTCGAACAGCGGGCGGCTGTCCTGCGGGGTCTCCACAGAGATGGCAGCCCAGAAAGGCTGGAGCGGCCGCCGCTCCCGTCTGTTGGGGCAAATGGCCCCTCTGGGCATCCCAGGGCTCCGCCCCCTAGCGCCAGGAGGCCCGTGGTGCGGGGACTGTGGGGACTGCCCACGCACTTGGGGCACCGGTCATGTGCGGCGCCCCGCCGGACCCCATTGATGGTCCCGTGGTTCCTCCCCCGCCAGCAGCCTGGGTCATGTGAACCAGCCCAGAGTGAGGCCTGAGGCCTCCTTTGCAGTGAGGGAGCTGCTCTGGCGTGACGCCTTCCCATGCCATGCAAGTAACACGTCAGAAGCCCTGGGCAGTGTGGAAGGGAGTCCACATTGTGGCTCCTCTCCATTCTAGTGTTGCCAAGGGAAGTGGCAAAACCATGGGGTTTCTCATGTTTCCTTTCTGGGGTGGAAAGGAGCCTGTAGCAGTTCTCTTGTCTCAAGTGTAACGTGAAGAGAGGGCCCAAGTTACGCAGAATGAGGAGGCCCTGCTCCAAGTATCTCCACACACCAAGATTCAGGGGGTGGCAAGAAAAGAACATTTGGAGCAAATAAACACTTGGCTTTGATTCCGTAGCCAGTTGAAACCCTGTTGTCACTTGGTCAGCTTTGTCAGAAAAGGAAGGAAGGAAGGAAGGAAGGAAGAAGCAAAACAATGTTTTGCTGAGTGCCTCAACAGCATTTCCCCAATCTGACACTCTCCAGATGTGTTAGACTACAGCTTCCAGCATCCCAGCCTGTGGGATGCTGGGAGTAGTAGTCCAATACATCTGGAGGGTGTCCGATTGGGGAAACGCTGCTCAACTCAACAGCACACAGCTTTACATGACAAAACACAAGAGGTTTTCTTTCCAATTAGAAAAATAAAACAAGATGTGTTAAATTCAGATGGGTTAATCCATTAAAAAAAAAGGTAGCAATTTTTACTTTAAATTAGGAGTTACTTAGAAACTAGATGCACATGACATCCCCCTGTGCATTTGCTTCAGCTTCTACTGCTTTTTCCAAAAGTCAGGAAGCAGACTTAAAAATGGGAAATACGTCAATCTTCCCCCACCTGGCGCCCTCCAGATGTTTTGGACCACAACTCCCAGCATTCCTGACTATTGACCCTTATGGCTGGGGCTGATAGGAGTTCAAGTTCAAAATATCTGGAGCCTGGACAGCGCCAGGTTGGGGAAGGCTGGGCTACATGATGTGGGGGAAACAGACCCAAGGCTTCCTCTGAAAAATGCAGAGATGGAAGGAACAGGAACACTGGAAGGTGTCTCATACCAGGTGAGACTATTTGTCCACCGAGTCCAGTATTATCTCTTCTGAATTGGTAGAAGCTCACTGGGCCTCTAGCAGAAAGGTCTTTCACAGTACCTGCTCCTGATGTATGCAACTGGAGATGCCAGGGATGGAACCAGAGCCCCTCTGAATGAGACACAGGTGTTCTACCTCTGAGCTATGGACCCTTCCTCAGGCACCAAATCTCAGTGATGGTAATTGGCAAGGGATGGGGTCAGATGGTGAATTATTATTCTTATTATTTATTTCATTTCTATACTGCCCAATAGCTGAAGCTCTCTGACTAGCACCACTGCAGGGTTTTTCTTGTGTGCCCACATGCTAGATCAGCCTTCCCCAACCACCAGATGTTCCCCAGGCCAGGACTACAACTCACACCATCCCTAGGAACATAGGGACTGAGTCAGACCCTTGGTCCATCTAGCCCAGTGTTGTTGACGCTGACTGGCAGCGGCTCTCCAGGCTTTCAGGCAGGAGTTTTTCCAGCCCTACCTGGAGATACCAAGGATTGAACCTGGAGTCTACTGCTCCATGCAAAGCAGGTGCTCTACACTGAGCCATCCCCCATCCTTAATTCATAAGCCATGATGGCTGGGGCTGATGAGAGTTGCAGTACGACAGATCTGGAGGACACCAGGTTGGGGAAGGCTGATGGAAATGATGCTAAATGCAGCTGTTACAAAGAGTCATCTGCTACACAGACCATGAAACACCTTTAATCTACATGGCAAGGCCCATTAATGAAGGCTTTTGTTAGTTGTCTATTGTCACAGAAAGTATCAGAGGGAAATACGAATTTATCTACATGGATTCCCACAGGGCACTGAATCTTTACATTCACTAGAACTATTCTTTTTGGCGACGACTTCTCCCAGACCTTATTTTGTAGGATCTGTGTGACATGTCACTTACGATTGTTAAAAAAGAAAGGGAGGTCTAATAAAGCACAGCACTGCACAAGGACGCTTGCAGCCAATTTACACACAGGGGTCATGTTTTTCTGACAAAATGTCAATGTCCCGTCACACACATTCAGCATCACAGGGCATGTTCAGTTTGCTCGGGAAAATACTATATATTTACATTATATAAATTCTGTCAGATTAAAAAAAAATGACTGAGGGCGAGTTCAGATCTCTGGCCAAGAAGCAGGGAGAGACAAATTTGTCCATTTTGCTTTTTCCTGTGTTTGACTTTAAAAAAATAAAATAAATCAAACACAGGAAAAAGCCAGTACTCCAAGCGAGTTTTGATTTCTCTGACATACAAGTTATTTTAAAATCTCAAGTTCTTTCTGTCCCATTCATGAAGAAACTTTTGGTAAGTTTTTATAAAAAAAAAACCCAAACGAAACACGATTCTCACCTATTGCTACCCAGTGGTAAAATCCGGTGTGTAGGAGGGAGGGCCTCAAAAAATGCATAGACATACCCCTGTGTGAATGAGTTCATGGGTGACCTTGGGTGATTTGCTCAATATGTGTGAAATTCTCCATTGCCCCCACTGCAAGGATCCCAGATATTGGACAAACCGAGGGAGCAAACCAATGCATGTTCAGACAGAAAAAAGTCCCCAAACTCCCGGCATTCTCCAGCATGACTGGCTGGGGAGTACTGGGAGTTGTCGACATTTTTTCTGTCCAAATATGTGTAGGATTGTCCCCTAAGTAAATATTCGTAGGCATAACACGTGACATCATTGTTTAGTAGCAGGTGCAGATATTCCCGAGGCCGAGGCCCATCCTGTTAATTCATATGGCCTTCCCTTCCTAGGCTGAATGTCTGAACCTGCACTTAGTCTTGGAGTGACATAGTTCCATTAACATTGCATGGGGCAGCCTTCCCCAAATGGAACCCTCCATATGTGCTGGACTGCAACTCCCATACTTCCCAGATAGCATGGCCAATGGGAATTGCAGTCCAACATTTCTGGAGGGCAGCAGGTCGGGGAAGGCGGGCATAGGGGAAGTCAGCAATCCTTCTCCAGTTCAGATTTCAATCTGAGCTAGAGAAGAATTATTTGTGAGCTTGTAAAATGTGCCTCTCCTTTGAGGTGGGCTTTAACCAGTCCCTGAAGTGCTTTTCTGAGGCTGGCTTGGGAAAACATTGCTGGCATCTCTAGTTATAACATAGCACCGGGAAGATAGTTTAATAACAAAGTTCTTGCTTCTTCCTCACCATCATCTACTCAAAATCCACATATTCTGGACGGAAATAGTCTAATTTAAGTTGACAGAGGAGGAAAACAAATACATGGAACAGGTATTTCGACTAACGTACAGCATATAAGCTGACATTTACCTTTCTGTTTCTGGGTAACGGGAGGCGTTGCTTCCTTTGGTTTTGCTGCCTCTGAAAAATCAAATTTTCATAGCTTGCAAATATGCAATTTAAGTTTGCCTTGGCTTACATGCAAATATACAGGTCCCCATTTAAAAAATAATAGGTGAGAAAAAAAGACACACACCTAAAGAAAGATGTTTTCTGCTCCTACCTATCAATTATGTAAGCTGCCTTGGGTTCCTTTCAGGAAAAAAGGCGGGGTATAAATATAATAAATAAATAAATAAATAAATATTAGCTAGGGCTCACATAATATCTACCATTGATTTATGCAAAGGGTTCTGGCAGATGGGAGTACAGGAAAACTCACAATGTAAAACCGCCTTTATTACACCAGAGGGGTTATATGAGTTCATTCTCTGAGGCGGCAGGGGAGAGGCAGTCATTACATGTGGAAAAAGCTCCTCCCCTTGGCACCTCAAGAGAAAAGTAAAATATTTTTATTGGTGGTATTAAAATCCTTATTAGGCTTATGGTCTCTTATAAATCAGGCTGTCTCCAGCAAGGCTACTTCATTTAAGTAGCAACTTCCAGCAACTTCATTTAAGTTGAAAGATTGCTCCCCCTCCCCAATATCAAAGACCTGTTCAATCAACATGCAAAGAGTGCATCATTTAATTGAATTCTTGTCTGAACAAGTTCAATACAAATAAAGCACCAAGAGAGCATCTATCAGAGGTTGACAACACGTTGCCCTCCAAATGTTGTTGGACTGCAACTCCCAGCATCCCTCACCAGTAGCTAGGCTGGCTAGGGCTGATAGGAGTTGCAGTCCAACAACATCCAGAGGGCCAGATGTTACCCACCCTTGACCTAAATAGTTATAATTACTGGTTTTCCACATCTGCAAAATTCCTCTTTTGGGAAAATATATACTTATCAGGAAAGAAGGGAGCACATTATAACAAATATTAATCAAAGGTCCTTGTGTTATAATGGAATTATGAATTAGATATGCATAAACTTAAACTAAGTACAGTTAAATGCCATCACTAAGCCAGACGCATGTCCAATGCCTAGGGTAGATGCAATGTTAGATGCAATGTTAGATGCACTGAGAGCCAGTGTGGCGTAGTGGTGAGAGTGTTGGACTGGGACTCCGGAGATCCGGGTTCTAGTCCCTGCTTGACCATGAAACTCACTGGGTGACTTTGGGCCAGTCACTGGCTCTCAGCCTAACCTACCTCACAGGGTTGTTGTGAGGATAAAATGGAGAGGAGGAGGATTATGTAAGCCGCCTTGGGTTCCTTTCAGGAAAAAAGGCGGGGTATAAATATAATAAATAAATAAATAAATATTAGCTAGGGCTCACATAATATCTACCATTGATTTATGCAAAGGGTTCTGGCAGATGGGAGTACAGGAAAACTCACAATGTAAAACCGCCTTTATTACACCAGAGGGGTTATATGAGTTCAAAGTTTTACCCTTTGGTTTGCGTAATTCTTCAACATCCTTCGAAAGGCTAATTAACATGTAATGGATGAGTTTTCTATGGCCTATATTGATGATATAGCCATATACAGTCAAAATCTGTCACACCATTTAATACACCTAGAAAGAGTGATGGGGGCTATACAACAGACTTTATTAACCATCAAAGCAAATAAGTGTCAATTTGGACTTACCCAAGTGACTTATTTAGGCCATCGCATTGGCAGTGGAATAATAACTCCACTATGGGATCAGGTGGAGGCAATTGCAAACTGGAAGCCTCCACAAACTAAGAGACAAGTCCAAGCATTCTTAGGAATGGCGGGTGGGCTACTACAGAAGGTTTACTCCTGGGTTTGGAGAGATTGCCATTCCCTTGCATGCACTAATAAGAAAATGCCAGCCAAATCTTGTAGTGTGGTCTGCAGAATGTCAGAAGGCTTTTGAGAAATTAAAAGAGAGGTTAATGCCATTAATGCAACATCCGGTTCAGCCAGACACTCCAGACAACATGAAGAAGAAACGCTGCAAGAACCATCGGAAGCGGAAGAAGATAAAGATGAAGACCTTCAGCTGTGTGAGGTGACCAGCAAGCCTCACAAGAAGAGAGAAGAATTAAAGACAAGCATATAACAGTAGCATACCCCTTCTGGGGGAAAAGCTACACACTGTCCTGTGTTAAACACAGTGTTTCACTTTTTATCAAAAAGGGAGGAATAATGTGACCAGTCTAGTTCTAGTTAAAGGAGAAATAACTATTGAGGTTTGTATATTCTGTGCCTGGGGTGTATGATTGACCACTAGAATGAATGGAATGTTCAGATGCAGCTTGTGGGTGATTGGCTGGGAAGGAGTGACTGGATTTTAAAAAGAGAGTTAGTCAGTTAGGGAGTTAGAGTCAATGAGAGAGAGATTGAGAGAGAGAGAGAGAGGTTGTTGGACTTGGATGAAGGGAGGTGGGAGATGGAGAGATAGGAAGGTTTAAGAAATTAGTCTGTTAGAAGTGTAAAAAGTGCTATATCCAGATAAATATTTAATTACCTGTATTTGCCTGAAACCCATATTTCACCCTTAATCCCTCATGTTCCCTGACCCTAATTTTCCACCTGTGGTCCCAAAATAAATCTTGTTCTTTTTGTGAGAAAACAGTTTGTTTTCCATTTATAAATATACATAAGGCTTTGGTTAACCCCATGTGCCTCGCAAGGGACACACACTACTTTGGGGTTTGGTGGCAGCATGCGTGAAGGGAAAAACCCACTGTAGGTGGAATAAGATAAGTGAGAAAGAACCTCATCCATTCAGTTTGCCAGGCTGGGTGGCACGAAAGCCCCGGCGGTGGTAGCCATCACAATAGCAGTGTGGTGATAGGCACTGGCTATCTGAGAGGTGCACCTGGGTGGCAGAGCAGATCTGGGGGTGAAACAGGTGTCCTTGGTCACCAGGTGAGGCAGCAACACCCCACCTGGGTATAGGGTGAGGATGGTTGTGGCAGCTGGCATATGGGAAGTCAGCAATTCTTCTCCAGTTCAGATTTCAATCTGAGCTGGAGAAGAATTATTTGTGAGTTTGTAAAATGTGCCTCTCCTTTGAGGTGGGCTTTAACCAGCTCCTGAAGTGCTTTTCTGAGGTTGGCTTGGGAAAACATTGCTGCCATCTCTAGTAATAACATAGCACCAGGAAGATAGTTTAATAACAAAGTTCTTGCTTCTTCCTCACCATCATCTACTCAAAATTCACATATTCTGGAAGGAAATAGTCTAATTTAAGTTGACAGAGGAGGAAAACAAATACATGGAACAGGTATTTCGACTAACATACAGTATAAGCTGACATTTACCTTTCTGTTTCTGGGTAACAGGAGACTTTGCTTCCTTTGGTTTTGCTGCCTCTGAAAAATCAAATTTTCATAGCTTGCAAATATGCAATTTAAGTGTGCCTTGGCTTACATGCAAATATGCAGGTCCCCATTTAAAAAATAATAGGTAAGAAAAAAGACACACACCTAAAGCAGAGTAAAGAAAGATTTTTTCCCTCCTACCTATCAATTTCCATTCTCTGAGGTGGCAGGGGGGAGGCAGTCATTACATGTGGAAAAAGCTCCTCCCCTTGGCTCCTCAAGAGAAAAGTAAAATATTTTTATTGGTGGTATTAAAATCCTTATTAGGCTTATGGTCTCTTATAAATCAGGCTGTCTCCAGCAAGGCTACTTCATTTAAGTAGCAACTTCCAGCAACTTCATTTAAGTTGAAAGATTGCTCCCCCCCCCCCAATATCAAAGACCTGTTCAATCAACATGCAAAGAGTGCATCATTTAATTGAATTCTTGTCTGAACAAGTTCAATACAAATAAAGCACCAAGAGAGCATCTATCAGAGGTTGACAACACGTTGCCCTCCAAATGTTGTTGGACTGCAACTCCCAGCATCCCTCACCAGTAGCTAGGCTGGCTAGGGCTGATGGGAGTTGCAGTCCAATAACACCCAGAGGGCCAGATGTTACCCACCCTTGACCTAAATAGTTATAATTACTGGTTTTCCACATCTGCAAAATTCCTCTTTTGGGAAAATATATACTTATCAGGAAAGAAGGGAGCACATTATAACAAATATTAATCAAAGGTCCTTGTGTTATAATGGAATTATGAATTAGATATGCATAAACTTAAACTATGTACTTAAAATTTGAGCATTGTACATATTAAAAATTAAAACAAAAGCATTCCAACAAAGGGGGAAAAAAAACAGAATAGGATGCCAGATGTGCAGGCCTTCACTGGTCCAATATTGCCATTGGAGAACATGGTGAGTTATATCCAAAATTGCCTGGGTGGACTTTCTATCGCATAACAGGACTTCCTCTTGATTACCTCCCCTCTGAAGCCCCCTACATGCCTCGACACATTTGCTGGAGTGTCCCCCAACCCCTCAGTGCAGATTTGGGGAGGAGCAGGGGGGATGCAGGGGGAAGGGGAAATCCATTCTGCCACCATTGAATATAATCATGTGTTAGGGATTTGGCAGCTGTTGAAAGGCAACTAGGGCCAAAGCTGGGTTCAGAAAACATGATAACCCACACTCAAGGGTTGAGTATGCATTGAGTGTAGATTGTCGTTGAACCATGGGTTCTTGTTGAAACGTGAATTATCCTGTTGTCTGAACCCAGCTGCGCTAACAAACCATGGTTGGTTAACCATGAACAACCCACAGTTCATAACCCAACAAAAACTATGGGTTCTCTTCATCGGTTTGTAAGCATGGCTGGGTTCAGACAACATGATAACCCCCCTGATTTCAACAACAACCCATGGTTCAATGACAACCCACACTCAAAGTGTCATAGCTCTGCTTCATTAGCCTACCATAAAACACTGTCTCTATTTTAGCTATTGCAAGGATGTGTTCTTGTGCTGGATTAAAATGTGAGTAAAGTGTGAAGGATGCAGTATGCTACTCAATACCAATATCCACCACTCTTACTATTATAGACTCATGGGAGCAATTTCATAGTTAAGGCAAATTTATTCTTCAGCAATCTGTAAAGTTTGAAATTCAAATTTTGGCATGGAGAATCAACCTTGTGAGAGGTATAATTTAAGTTATGTTAAAAAAATTCAAGAATATTTCACAGATGTGCCTTTAGCTTGTTTGGTGTAAACCTGTTATGTATTCTTAAAGTTTGTGGAGAGGAGGAAGATGACCAGGAAGGAACTTCTAAGGGAGAGTGTGGGTGCATGGAAGCTAAGCTGTATGTGAGCACTGTATGAGAAGTTATAGAACTTGTTTACTGCTTACATGGCACAGAAGATATGGCTATGTGACTTACGTAACTTAAAATTTCCTTGCTTTCTTGGTGCATAAATGGATTTGTAAGTACCTTAACTCTCCTCATCCACAAAAGGGTTTTTAAAATTAAAAAAATATATACTAGAACAGTTCTGACAACAACAACAACAAATTTGCTGTTATCAATTCTCCCCCATGAAAGAACTTGTGAGCTTAAAAAGAACATGCTGTTTTACAAGTGACACTTACCTTTTTCTTTGACAGCAACTGGGGACTTCACTTTTTCTTTTGCAACATCTAGGAAAAGATATTAATTAATGATTTAATTATTACATTAATGATTTAAAAGAATACACACTCATCTGCATGCAGATGAATCTGTCATGGGGAGGAAGAAAATAGAAGGGCATTGTGGGTCACAGCTGGTATAGATTCAGAAAAGCCACCTGCAAGTTTTAAGAGGCTTCAGAAATATTTTGTTCAACTTTCCCCTCATTCATGGCATAGTTTGAGTTATATAGGGTGATTTTCAATTGGTGTCCCTCCACTGATGGAAAGTATCCATCACCGGAACGGGGAGGGGGTGATTTTTAGCAACCCAGTCCTCCTTGCTGGGCTGGGAGACTCTTTGGAACAGCATGGGAGGCAGCATGGGGAGCTGCCTGGGAACTGCCAAAAATCTGACCCTTCCCATTTCCATTGATGGATGCCTTCTATCAGCAGAGGGACACCAACTGGATATCACCTATAAAGTCTACTTTACACCAATCAGAATTAGGTAGCTATTGTGTAACTGTGAAGGAAGGAGCCTTTGGGGGTTCCTACATGCGCGCGCACGCACACACACACACACACACACACACACACACCCTCATGTGTGAACCGGCTAAAGGCTGGGATGTGTGTGTGTGTATGCCGGCGTCCCAAAGTCTACAGTGACCCGGCATTCAGATGCAAATGTCATGAGTCATGAGTTCCCCTCCCTGCCTGGCCAGGTGAAGTTCGTCCTGATTGGCTGAGAAGCAGAAAAGCTACAGGAAGGAGGAGGGGAGGGGGAAAGAGCTATTTCCCAACGTGTGGGTTTTTGTGTCTTTGTCTTTGTTCGTCACGTGGTTGCTGGCTGTGGAGCAATGGCAGCAAGCCAGGCAGAGGTCCAAGCCTTCAGGGGGCCTCAGGTTACGACCCCAGGTAGCTCCTGGTGAAATTAGCTGAATGAGGGCTCTGGAAAGGCATGCCTTGTGGAGGGCTACCCATCTCGGACCTTCGGGTAGGTGAAGTAGTCCTCCTGGGCAGTGAGGCTGTGCTGGATCTAACCCTGGAAGAGAACTGACCCCCAGGTAACAGAGTTGTGTGCCTGGGAGATATTAAGGAATCAGGTTTTGTTATTTTGCAGCTTTACTTTGTACCAAAGTGTCTCTCTCTTTTGTGCTTCTCTCATTTCCCACCTTTTGTTGTAAAATGCTACCAGAATAAACCTTTCTTGGTTTTACCCCACATGGGTTTTGTAGTCGCTCTGCTTGGTTCAGTAACTAAATCCAGGTTATAGACAAAGGCAAGTCCCTGAACAGAGATTCAAGTAGGATTGCAAAGAGCTGAGGCTTGGCAGTCTGGTACCTTGAGATCTCTGGGGGTCTTGGGTCCTTTGGATAGGAAAGGGTGGGGGTGTGGTGGGTCAGTCAGCCCCCCTTCCTCCACAGTAACAAAGGGAAAACCTCCCCACCCCATCTTCCCATTACATGTTGGAGCATGTTGGACTTTGGGGCAATGACATGTTGGTCCCCAAAAGTCCCCCACTGTGTTTTCTCTGTCTATTATCTTTCTTAGGTCAGGGATATATGAAATACATGCAGCTCTGCATGTGACCCGTATAATACTGGAGGAATGGGGAAGGACAGAGGTCCTGGTAAGTTGCCTAAGTATGATGTAGGATTAATCCAGTTTGGCTCCTGAGTAATTTACAACCATTTCTTCTCCTTTCAGGAGATAGTCACAGTAATACATATGCTCATTAGCTTCCATCCACATTCCAAAAGGAGCAGTTTAGTTTCTTTCCTTTCTCATACTGAGAGGAATTCTAGCCTGAAAAGGCTCCGGTATATCAAACTGAGCTACATAGTCTCAGCCCAGGTTGCAATCATATCACAACCGTCCTTGACATGGCTGTAGTCAGAAATGTCATGGTGAGGGTAGAGGGAGGGACCCCAGGATACAGTGATGGGCTATTGTAAATCAATGTGAAACAGCAAACACCTAAATATGAGAAGTCTAATATGTTTTAAATCATTCATTTTATCAAAAATATGACAAAACTAAAAAGTGCCAGGCACCTGACCATCTGATAAAGAATAACAAATATACATTTATTCCTGTTTTGCCAATTCCTTTATCACACACACACACACACACACACACACTAAGGTATTTGAATAATTCCAAGTGTTACATTTCTAAACCTGTAATCTGATTTCCCCCCCCCCCCCCCAGTATTGGATGTAAAGCTTAGCTGTACTTGTGATTTGATAATGATATCAATCAATTTGTTTTAAATCTTCCAGATAATGTAGAAAGATAATCTGCCTACATCAAATAGTCAATTACCAGTGATTATTCCTCCCCCAATATGCTTTTCCAAATCTCATAACTATCCTTGCAGGCTCAGGAATGGGTAATATTGGAAGGTTTTTAAATGTATACCATTACCCCTTTCCTTTGGGACTTCTGGGGTCTTCCGTGGCTTTTCTTTCATAGTCTCTGTATAGAAGTACAAAGATCAAACACCAGTCAAAGCTACTGATTAAGAATCTAATACTGAAACTGAATCTATGTAAAAGATTGTGAACAGTTTTGTGACTGAGCTCTGAGATATTAACAATGTATCTATAAAGTAGCAATTAATACTAACTTTGAATAGTAACAACTATGGGTGGGATACAACACTGTCAGTCCATGAATGAACATCGATTCTGTTCATGGAAGGAGAGTTGTGCCTAAAAAAAGGGTCCTTCTGTCCATTTCTCATGGAGCAACAACATTGGATCCCACCCTTTATGTCTCCATGCATCCCCACTGTTTTTATCTACTGTCACTTCTCATGTTTTGCTGTGTTAATGTGGAGTGAAAGTAAAGCAAATACCTAGTGAATCCAATTACAACATTTGGGGCTTGGGCTTAAGCCTTGCTCTAAAGTCTATTTGGGTCTGCCAGATCTTTAGTGTCCTCTATATTTTGCTTGGTTGAAGCTCAAACTTTCTATTACAGGCTGCTCCTATTATAGTACTATTCAGTGGGAGCTGCCTTGAATGGAAACTGACCAAGGCTGGCACTATGTTTTTGTCCTGACTTTATCTCTTGACTCTGCAGATTTTGCCATTGAATAAATAGCATGCAGTTCAAATCTAACTGAATATCTTTTCCTGTTGGTGTTGAACTATTGACCTTTCACATGCCGAGATCAGTGATGCTTTGGTAAGAAGGAATAGATTGGGACAGATGTCTTGAAGGCCACAAAATCATTTCAGAACTTCTTTATTTTTATTTTATTGAAATATTCTTAGGCCGCCTTTCAGAACAAAAAAATCTACCAAGGTGCCTTACAAAAAGGCATGAAACTATAAAACACAATTTCAGTACCAGAACATAGCACATAACATTTTGCTATTTTTTGTTCCCTTATATACTTTCAGATATCAAAATGCATAGAATAACCAAGATCTTGTGACCAGTCTAATCACAGTTTTTTACATCTTCCATTTCATAACGATATCTTATTTATTTCAATTCTTTATAAGCCACTTTTTAGGGCCAAGCCCCCACAAAGTTAATGAAACAATGGTACATTAGGCAGGTTGTGTAAGTGTACAGGAGACTTAGCAAAACAGATCTCGAATATCACTTGGTGGGAAGAATACTTCAGTTTGTAGCAGTCCTAATTGCATCCAATTATCAGCTGCCTGACCCTGATTTTGAATGCAAGGCTTCTGAAAGGCATTGAATAGACTGAGCAAATTAGCTGGAGAAACTATTTGTCAAGATAAGATTCCATGTAAACCAGATGGACAAATAATCTTGTTCTTGGTTGGCCTACATCCTCTAGATATATAAATGCAAGAATAGTTCTGTTGGAGGATCACACCAAAGATTCATCAAGCAGCTTTGCATGTTACAAACAAATGAGGACATGGGGAATTACAGATAGCCCATGCCTTCTCACCTATGCCTTTCCATGTAACATATGAAGAGTCGATCACAAATCCCTCTTGAGGCAAGAAATGTGAGGTCCACACAGATCTGGAATTCATGAATCTCTCACCTTCACAGGTTACTCATGAAATGTCTTCTCCCTCTATATCATGCGAAGCTGCTCTAGCAGCCAAGTCCTATGCATGTTTACTCACAGTGGAGCTTACTCCAAAATAAGACTGCAATCCTATGTATATTACCTGGGAGTAAGCACCATTGAGCATAGCAGACCTTACTTAAACTTAAACATGCATAGTATAGGATTGCACTATAGGTCTTTGACACTGACCAGCCAGATGCCACAAGGATTGTCACCAGGGACTTTATATTTAAATTAGAAAGAAAGGGAGATGTCAAAGAGATTTGCTTTTTCAATAGACTCAGGTGTTTAAATGGTTGAAGCAAGGAGTTTCTATCCTCTTTATGATGACCTGAAGGCATGTCAGTCTCAGTCACTCCTTCATACCAACACATACAGGCATGTATTTAAACCTTTCACATGTGTGCAGAAGTATATTCATATTTATTCCGGGTCAGGTAAGACCCCAAGAGGAGAAAACTCTACTTTTTATGATAATTTTGATTAAATTATGAGACTTATGACTTTCAAGTTTGTTTATGTTCCGTTTCATAGCAGTACCTTTGTCTTTTAGTGTTGCATTATGCTTGGTTTCTTTTTCTTTGACATGTTCTGCAAAAAACAACAACAAAAACACCATTGTTGTGTTAATTTTCAGGGAAAAAATGATAGGAACAGGAATATATATAGTCAAAGGCAGGTAATGACAGGTAATTTAGTTGAGAATGAGAATGGTAATGTAAGCTCTTTTTTTAAGCCTCTCCAGAAGACTAATGAAACAGTAGCCCTGTTCAGACGTTAAGCCCAAACAGGGTATGCTAACACATGTGTAGGGCCACAAGGCCATGTACACTGGTCCTGCCCCCTCAGTTTCAACCTTGCCACGTTGAGCAAGGTTTGAATAGAAGTTCTACTCACATTAGCTTGAACACGAGTAAAACTCTCTGCACAACCTGGGACCCTGGTAAAACAGGCTCCCTGCCTGCTTGCATGGCAAGTTCAAGCGGATGCAATTAGAACTCCTATTCAGATCTTGTTGCTCAATGCAGCAAGGTCAGAACTGAGGGGGTGGGGTGGGGTGGGGTGCACATGCACTGGGATGTAGGGTGTGGCCAGCATGCACAACCCATACTCTTACACATGCCTAGCCATACCCTGTTTGGGCTTAATGCCTGAACAGGGTGCGGTTGTCCAATGAGAAAGCTTCTAGTTTCAGGAACCCACGAAAAATGTTGATAGAACTTACTAGGCTGTTTTAAGGACTTCAGGCATTTGCCACTGCAGAAGTATTTTTAATTTTTGTTTGATGTTGTCATTGTTATTGTTGTTATTATGTACAATAATCCATATTGTTTGATCTTTGTCCTTACCCTTTGGGGCAGCAGCAGATTTCAGTTTTTCCTTTTCAAGCTCTGTAAAGAAAAAGTGGAAGGTTTGTTTTGTGAAATCTGGAACCTGAGCATTATATGCATGAGATTTATGAAAGTAATCTAGCTTGCACTTTGGCACGCCCTACAAAAAGTTGCTTCTGTCCAGGGACATAGTCACATTGTGAGTTTGGCTCACTGCAGGGCTGGTGTCAGCGGCTGGCATTGTTGGGCACCTACAGAGGTCTACAGTGCCTTGCAGAAGTATTCACCCCCCTTTGACTTTTTCACATTTTGTTGTGTTACAACCTGGAACTGAAATGGATTCAATTGGCATTGTTACCACTTGATGTACACAAGATACTCAACACTGTGAAGGTGCAAAACATTTTTATTGCAGCACAAAAGTTAAGTAAACAAAAACAAACTGGCACTTGTTGGTTGCATAAGTATTTACCCTCTTTGCTCTGACTTGCCTAAATAAGCTCTGGTGCAACCCACTGCCTCCAGAAGTCACATACTGTACTTGTATGGAGTCCACCTGTGTGCAATTCCTGTGTCACTCACATGATCTCAGATTAAATACACCTGTTTCTGGAAGGCCCCGGAGTTTGTTGGAGAGCATTTCTAAACAAACAGCATCATGAAGACCAAGGAGCTATCAAAACAACTCCGGGATAAAGTTGCACAGAAGCACCAATCAGGCAGGGTTGGGTTATAAAAAAAATCCCAAACTGTGAACATCCCCCCCGGAGCACCATTAAATCCATTATTACAACATGGAAAGAATATGGCTCAACTGCGACTTTGCCTAGAGAAGACCATCCACCAAAACTCAGTGACTGGGGTAAAGAGGGCATTAGTCAGAGAAGCAACCAAGAGGCCAATGGTAACTCTGAAGGAGCTGGAGAAATCTGCAGCTGAGATGGAAGAAATTATCCATGGGGCAACTATCACCCGGATGCTCCACAAAGCTGGGCTTTATGGAAGAGCAGCGAGAAGAAAGCCATTGATGAAACAAATCCATATCAAAGCCTGTTTGGCGTTTGCAAAAAGGCATGCGGAAGACACAGCAAACCTGTGGGAAAAGGTTCTCTGGTTTGATGAGGCCAAAACTCTATGTGTGGTACAAAGCCAACAGTGCTCATTGCTCTGAGAACACCATCCCCACAGTCAAGCACAGTGGTAGCAGCATCATGTTGTGGGGATGCTTTTCCTCAGCAGGGAATGGGAAACTCGTCAGGATTGAGGGCAAGATGGATGGAGCCAAATATAGGGCAATTCTAGAGGAGAACCTGTTCTAGTCTGCAAGGGACCTGAGACTGGAGTGGAGGTTCACCTTCCATCAGGACAATAACCCTAAACACACAGCCAAAGTAACACTGGAGCAGTTTAAAAACAAGAACCTGAAAATCTGAGAATGGCCCAGTCAAAGCCCAGACCTCAATCCAATTGAGAATCTGTGGCAAGACTTGAAAGTTGCTGTTCACCAACGGTCCCCACCCAACCTCACAGAGCTGGAGCAATTTTGTCCAGAAGAATGGGCAAATGTTGCAGGATCCAGATGCACAAAGGTGACAGAGACTGACCCAAGAAGACTTGCTGCTGTAATTGCTGCCAAAGGTGCTTCTACCAAGTACTGACTCAGGGGGGTGAATACTTATGCAACCAACAAGTGCCAATTTGTTTTTGTTTACTTAACTTTTGTGCCACATTAAAAATATTTTGCATTGCACCTTCACAGTGTTGAGTATCTTGTGTACATCAAGTGGTAACAAGGCCAATTGTATCCATTTCAATTCTAGGCTGTAACACAACAAAATGTGGAAAAGTCAAAGTTGTGTGAATACTTCTGCAAGGCATGCAGCAGGGACCCACTGCCATCTCTGCCATCTCCTGGCCTTGCTCCTCTTCCTCCATGCTGCTGCTGCCCCTGTTTACCTGCCCTCTCTCAGTGAGGAGTGAAAGGAGCATGGAGAAGGCACAGTAACCTGTGCACACCTTGTCCGCTTCCTCTTGGAAATGCTGTGGATTGGACCCAGAGGGAGAGGCATGTGGCAACAGTGGCGAGAATGGAAGGCGGTCCAAGAGCATCTTATCTGAGAGCCTCCACAAACCTGGAACTGTTTCTCATTCTCTTTCTTCCAGAGATCACCTGTAATCTATCAGGAATAAAGCCAAACTGACATGTCTTTCATTTTCATATAGAAGAAATTATAAACGTGAACAATTTGCGGTGCACTTTCTCTGTGCCTTAGAGAAAGTGGCCTGGAATGTGCATTGCAAGATGAAGAGCAAATGGGAATTGCATTGGGTGCCTCGAGTTTACTGCTATACAAATGTGGATCCAGATCTGCATCATCTGCAGCTGATCTACATGTGCAGTTCACAATCCTGCATGGAAGCAGTGTGCAGAAGCTGGCTTCTATGTACTTTGTTGGATCAGGGTGAATTCTAGCTCTTCAAAACACCTAGAGAACATACTCTTTCTAACCAGTTCCAGTTACATATTCTTTTTTCCATTGTTTTCAATACATTCAAAGCAGATCCTAGAAATGCCCACCCATTTTTCAGATGCATCCCTTATTACACTGTTGTACAGCTGAAATAAATTGCTCCAAAACATTCTTCTCAAAATTCTCATTGCCATTTATGAAATAAAATATCTTCCAACCCCTCAAACAATCTCTAGGTATTGGATATCTGTATGTGCTACTCAGTGATACTTGATTTCATTTTTTATTTTTTTAAAAGAGAGTTTTAAGGCATCTTACAGAAATGTTTTCTCTTAAAAAAAAAGAAGACTTAAGGCATCTTACAGAAATGCTTAAAAACATAGAAAGATTTAAAACACTTTAAAATAACTAAAAACAACTGAGACTAGTAAAATAACTAGATCAAGAAGCCCCATCATATGCCAGTAAATGCTTGGGAGTAGAGGAAAGTCTTAACCTGGTGCTGAAAAGATGACAATGTTGGCGCCAGGCAGACCTCACTGAGGAGAGCATTCCACAATCGGGGGGGGGGGGCACCAGCGAGAAGTGATCAAATATTGTCGTATGATTAATAATGTTGTTGTTATTGAGGATTATTATGATTTTTTGAATTTTAAAAATCCATGTTATATTTCATCAAATTTTCATAAGTGAAATATTAGACAAATGTTTAAAAAAATCCAGAAAGCTATTCAAACAAAGTAAAACACCAATAATTTCAAATCCATATCTCCAAACCCCTCCCCCCCAACCCATACCATTAAAAACTATGACCAAGGCTGGCACAGCAGGTCCCCTTGCACCAGTAATGGCCAGGGCATGCATTTACTAGCTTGCTGCAGCAGTTAAAATTGAGCTCAAAAATAACAAGAACACAGTAAAATGTAACAATTCACAAGCCAATATGGAATTGATTATGCTTAAGCCCATTGATTTTAATGGGCTGGATCCCAGGTTGTCTTGCCGTGAATGTAAGAGCTCGCTCCGTGGAAGGGACTGAGATGCAGTGGAAGCCCTGCAGTAAAGGCACTGGAGGAGCGAGGAGGTAATCCCTTCACTGTTCAGAAGGGCTGCAGGGAGGAACAATAGATGAAAACCATCCCCTCCCTCTTCTTCCAGCAGGAGCTCACAGGAACTCTGGATCCAAGTGCACCTAACTTTGCATTGGATCATGGGCATAGACCATCACAATTAGTACAGCTGAATTGTTATGGTAAAAAATAACACTAAAATGATTTATGTAATTGTCTCCCTTGATGAAAAATTGCAGAAGTCTTATATAGTAATCCTACACATACCTACTTGGAAGTGGGTCCCACTGATTTCAACTAAGCTTACTTCAAAGTAAGTATGCTTTTTGCTCAAGGTGTTATTGCCTTTACTTTTGTCGTCATGAGTCATAACATTTAAGTGAAGCTTCCTAATTATTTCTGGAAATGGCAGTATTTAAAATCACTGGAATGCTTAAAGTATTGATTCAGAACTTTGCTTCTAATCACCCAAAGGAAATCTGCATAACCATTTCCAAGAAGAGCGGCAATATTTCAAAAGAAGTCATACTGATTACTTGATTTGAAGAGATCAAACACTTTTGGAGTCTGACTCATTACAGATGTCCCCTTAAATTCCAACGGATCTGATAAGCCAGAAAATCATTCAGGAAATGTTTCAGAGGCTAATGTCATTTTAAGGGGGTAATTTAGCATTTGTGATGGTGCTATACATATGCCAGACAAATGCAGCTGAGAAACTGGAAAGATGTGATTATGGCTAGTGCAAAAGTAGTTTATTGCAGTTATGATAACACCAAATTTTTATTAAGTACCTCTTTTGCATTCTTTGTCTTTGCATGATGGTGTTGGAATATATAGCCAATAATCTCAGTTGAAACTAACACCTTGAGGTATCATTCAATTAAAGTGAAC
This sequence comes from Shinisaurus crocodilurus, assembly GCA_021292165.1. Taxonomy (NCBI): domain Eukaryota; kingdom Metazoa; phylum Chordata; class Lepidosauria; order Squamata; family Shinisauridae; genus Shinisaurus; species Shinisaurus crocodilurus. The sequence continues at coordinate 102,625,797 of CM037879.1, read as the reverse complement.
TACTAGGATAAGGATGATTTAGGCAAGAATCTATGCATATTTACTTGGAAGAAAGTTGTATTAAAGAAATGTACGTAAATCTGTTTAGGACAGGACACACTGGTCCTTTGATTATAAATAGGACTGTACTTCATAAACCCAAATTACACTTTACATTTTCTGGCCACAGACCCTGGGATTTCTTACTGAAGGATACCAGATCCCTTTAACACTCACACATAAAACAACACTCCCCTCCCACATTACCTTTGTGTTTAAAAAAGCAAATCTAATTATTTGAATCTGAAGTGTATACTCAGTGCAGATTAGGGAATATATGCTGCTTTTTCTGAAAACGTGTGTGTGTGTGTGAGAATGTGTGTGTGTGTGTGTGTGAGAGAGAGAGAGAGAGAGAGAGACAGGGATGGGGACTCGGACTTGAGGACTCGACTCGTGAGTCGGACTGAGTCCCCCCTCTGACTCGACTCGGACTCGAGTCCCAATATTTTTAATGGGACTCGAGACTCGACTCGGGACTCGAGACCAAGGACTTGTCAACATCCCTGGGCTGTTGACGAGTCTTCTGGCTGTGCCAGGAGCGCGATCACCGGTGAAGAGTGCATGGAAGCGAGGAGCGCCGCTGCTCGGCCACTATGGACAGCTACCAGGAGCGCAGTCCCAACGATGTGTTGAGATTTATTTTGATGTGTTGTTGTGGGGGGGTTAGGGTTAGGGTCAGACATTTTGGGTTTGGCTGCCTCTGCCTGCCTGTTTGGGGTTTCCTGCCTCTGCCTGCCTGGTCTCTTCTTAACCAGTTCCACAGTTTGAATTGTCCAAGACAAAGGCCCCTGCCTGCCTGCTTTGGGGTTCCCTGCCTCTTCTGCCTGCCTGGTTATTTTGGGTTTGTCTGCCTAGTCTGTTCTTGCCAAAATCAGTTGCAGAGTTTTGAAATAAAAAGGCACACTTGTGCCTAGAATTTATTTAAGCCACACATCTGAAGTAGCCTTATTTTGTTGGGGGGAAACCCCATTGATTTTAATAGGGACTCGTGGAGTCAGTTTTGGGAGTGACTCAGGACTCGGGACTCGTGAGTCACCATTTTGGACCAAGGACTCGGACTCAAACTCGAGACTCGGGTCCAAAGACTCGTGACTCGACTCAAGACTCGAGACCAAGGACTCTTCAACATCCCTGGTGAGAGAGAGAGAGAGAGAGAGAGAGAGGGAGGGAGAGAGATAGAGAGAGAGAGACAGAGAGAGAGAGAGATCATATACAGTAATACCTTGGATTTCAAGTAACTTGGTTTGAGAGCGTTTTGCAAGACAAGCAAATTTTTAAATATTATTTTAAAAAATTTGACTTGATATACAAGCGATGTCTTGCAATACAAGTACTGTAGTACGGCTTAAATTAAAAATCTCTGTACAAATTTTTTTGGGGGATTTTGTTTTGATATAAGAGTGTTTTGGATTACAAGCACATTTCCGGAACAAATTATGCTCTCAATCCAAGGCATGACTGTATAATCATAGGAATCTCAGCTCTCCAACTACCAGTACTTAATAGCCCAAACTCAATCATCCATCCACAAGAGGAAGGTATCAGCAATGTTTGCAGAAGTGCAAAACATATTTATGGTGTGTGTGTGTGGGTGGGAGGGGACCTTAAGTGTGGAATCCCCCAAAAGAAGACTCGGTGTGTTCACTGGCCATGGAGGACTGACTGACTGTTGTTGGGGGGTAGGGGGGGGGTTGACAACAGAAAATTGGGTGTGGTGCATACGTTTTTTGTAGAAAGTAAAGTTGCAACTGTTTATAATTATGTATATTGCAACTTATGCCATATATCATCATCATCATCTTCTTCTTCCTCCTCCTCCTCCTCCTCCTCCTCCTCCTCCTCCTCTTCTTCTTCTTCTTCTTCTTCTTCTTCTGTCCAGTTTAAAGAATTTGTTGAGTGAATGGTTATTTTTAAAAATTATTGTGTTGTCCTGTGGTTTTAATCATCATGTATGTTTGTGTTGATTTTGTGCCATCTTAAAAGGTGGGAAATGCGAACAAATATTATACAGACACAGGTTACTAGATGAGTGATATACAAGATTTATAGATAATGGTATCATAGGACTTACTTGATTCTTTGGGCTTTGGTTTATCTGCAAAAGAAGAAATGATAAAAAGTAATAATCCTTCAAGTCCTCATATAACAGCTAATCTAGTGTTATGGTAAATAGAGGAAACAGTATACCATGTGAAGAGATAATTCATTGAAAATAAGGTGCGACAATCATTTGCTTAAATATATAGTTGAAAGCATTTACAATATAATATTTTTGTTTCATCCTGATTCCTCACTCTCTGACACACAGCAAAAGAGCATTATTTTCTAAGCCATCTTCAGTCAGTTATGAATAACCTCTGAATACTTTGAAACTCCCAAGAAGCATCGAACATCACTGAACTGAATTGACGGAGGTGGGGCCTGATGGATTTTTAATGTACAATGACGTATTTCTTGAAATGAAATGAAAGCCAAATACTTTCCCTCAAAGAATTTTATTTCTCTGATCCATGGTACATGTCACAAAACCAATTTTTAAAGAAAAAAGATCACCATTCATGTGTGTTCAAAGAATACATGTGGACATAAAGTGTGGAAGGGTGGTTGGGTAGGGATGAACGAATCTGGTAATTTCAGTTTCTTTCAGTTTCACATTAGTTTGCATGTTTTTTTTAAACACCATCAATGTGAAGATTCACATACATCTTGTGCACATTTCTCCTAATATATCCATTTTTCACAACAACAATTTCCCCTCATATTCATATTTTAATGCATTTTTTTAAATTAGAGAACTGCATCACAAAATTATGAGAAGTGCAAATATTGAAGGATAACTGCATTTCACGATGCATGTTGATTTGGGAAGTGCAAATTAGGTAGGTAGGAATTTCTCCACCATGCACCAGCCCTTCCCCCAAAGTTCACGTCCCTGCTTGCTCCACCATCAAACTTCCCGCATTGAGTGGGAAAGTCTGAAGGGGGATTCTAAGTGTGCTCAGGAACACACATGCATTCTTTGAATGCATGTCTCGACCCCCTTTGATCTTTCCTGGACTCAAGTTAAGGCTTGTATGCTGCCTCCATAAATATTTGCAGCTGACATTTGCAGAGCTGGCCAGCCCAGTGATCCCTGGATGAAAATGTCCAGTCCAGGAGAGTACACATGGAGTGACCAAACATCTGCAGTTGGGGATCGTCGTGAGGCAGGCAAGGGTCCTATCCTGGCCTATGCAGAGTTACATGCCTTGCGCTCTGCCCACTTTCCCAAGGGTAAGGATTCTTTTTCCCTTGGGGAAGTGAGAGACTGGCAGGAAGGAGAGGGGAGGAGGGAGAAATTAGGCTGCTCAAGAATTAAATACTTGAAGGATTTGACAAAATACTTGACATTCTGTGTGTTCAGCTTGAACACTTGAGCAACCCAATTTATTTTTGGGTCAGGCAAGTAGATAGTTGACTAAGACAGTTTTGTCTGTGGGGAAACAACTTGTAAACAAAACAAGGGGGGAAGGCACCAATGTGTATAAAGAATGAAAGAGAAAGAGTCTCTGGTGCCAACTGAAATATTTTATTGCCCAACGCGTTTCGGGATGTACAGCCCCTGACGAAGGTACATGCCAAAACACGTTGGGCAATAAAATATTTCAGTTGGCACCAGAGACTTCTTTCTCTTTCGTTCTTTTGAAACAGAACTTGTGACTCCTCCATCCCATGACAAGAGTGCTGTAGAACACATTGTGCATAATTTATTTTGGGACCGTTTCCTGAATGTGGTTGATATGATGTTGCTGTGTCAGGACACATTGCTACCTCACTATATAAAAACTGGTGACTCTTCCACCTAAGAAACAATCTTGTGGATTGCTCTAATTGTTTAAGAAGAACAAAAAAAGTGGGCCTGCTTGTTTGTGGATACAAGGAAGCTGCTGGTTTAGTAATTAAGGGTGCAATCCCAGCATTCCCTGCTGTAGGTGTCATAGGACTTATTTCTGTCTAAACATGCATAGGATTGCACCCTAGGTAATTTTCACAGCAGGTGACTATCAATATTTTCCCTCTACATTGGGATCTGATAGCTTCACAGATGTTTTGATTATTCATTCCACTGTATCATTTTCATCATCATTACCATCAATTATTCTGGTCAAGTTCAAAATCCTGTTTGTTTAAGCCAAAATGAATCCTTTATGCAAAAGTAAACCACAAATTATATAAATATAATATCACTGCAGTTGAAATTATAATTTTGATTATTCATAGATTTCATAGATCATAGAGTTGGAAGGAGCCTACAAGGCTATCGAGTCCAACCCCCTGCTCAATCCAGGAAACTAGAGGAGGGGTCTCCTATCCAAGTAATAACCAGGCTTGACCCTGCTTAGCTTTCCACGCTCAGACAAGCTGAGCCAGCATAAACCACAGGCCTGTTTCTCCCATACTTTGTATGTTTCTGCTGCATTTAGTTGGTATTGCTGTGAGTATACTTTTGCTATACGTTTTTGTTTATAGCGCTTTTCTGTTATATTGATCAATGATCAGTATAACTTTATATTTGTTTTAATTTTGTACGCTACCATAGCCTTCTAAAATAGAAAGGTGGTTAAGGCTGCAATCCTATACCCATTTACCTGTGCCCATTGAACTCAACGGGATTCACCTCTGAGTAGACACGTATAGGATATATTTTGAGACATTTTAAAATAGAAATAAAGAATAATGAATGCCACACAGAGCTAACATAGGGTGCTTCCGGATTAGGCTTTTATTGTGGCATCACCCTGCCTCATTCACAGAATTTTATTGGCAGGGAGTGGGGTGGGTGCAAACTTTGTCATCCTTCCAACTCTATGATCTACGAAATCTTCCACTCGTAACCCTCCCATGTTTCCCCACCACTTCTGTCTTTTTGCTTACCACAGAAAATCTGTTAAGGGGAAAAAAAAACATAATGGCTTCTGAATGGTAGCTTTAGCAGCCACCCATCTGGAAGCATCAATATTCTACCTTTCTTGTCATGCCACAAATCAGATCAGTTAAAAGAATCCAAACCACAAATGATGACCATGAAGCAGGTAGACTAAAGACCATTGAACTAATTCCTTTCTGTCTCTGCATATAGTTACATACAAATTGAATTACATCAGAAGCTTATTCCAGAATCATTTGACAGACAGAAAAGACTATTTATAGAGATACTGAAGAGATAAAATCAAGGCTGTCCACTTCTTAAAAAAAATATGTGTGTGTGTTTTTTAAATCACTACAGCACTATCTTTAGTTAACATCAACTTCACTGAGTTTTTTACCTTCCTTCGCTGCCTTCAATGGTCTATCTTCTTTCTTTTCATGTACTGCTACAAAACAATGATAAGATTTACGTCACACATCCAGTCACAGGGGTGGCTCATGCAAACAAAGGGGTTTTTTTAAGCATTAAAAAAAGTCTATGGCTTATTGGGAGGCATTATCACACTACTGATCTGGTCTAATAGAACTTCTAAAATTGTATAGTTAAATGATTTTTGTCTTCCAAGAAAACTACAGGTAGATTGCAGCCCTGTACAGCTGTAACAAGAATTATGAAAAAGATAGTCTCCCAAGATGATCATTACAGATGCTGGTATAAAACCCTAAGAAGTGCTATATTCAGTCTAACAGACAAATCTTGTTCCTGGATGCATTTAGTTGGAAGAGTATCCCCTTGATGTCAGTGCAACATGGCTCAGGATGTAGACCTTCTATGTGTGCTTAATATTCAATGACTGAAAAGTTGTTTTACACATGACACAGCAGCAAACCTGTGCTTGCGACTTAGGGTCAGTTGCATTATTGGAGCAGTACGGTAACTGCCTTTACATGGCTCTGTTCAATAGAGTTGCATGGGATAGAGTCTATCCCATGAAGTTCTGCTCATATTTAAATCCTAGAGATCACCTTCTTCCCCACACTTCGAAATATAGCTATGTCATTTCTATGCTTCCAGATATGTTGTTGTAAGAATTACTGACATCCTGGTTGCATCATGATTGTTATGAAAACCAACAAATCCTCCCCCACACCCCAGGCTCATGAGCTCCTCCTACCCATTACTCCTGTGGCATGGCTGCAAGGAAGAGATGGTAAGACTCTGCTTCCATTTTGGATTAACCACAGCCTATCTTGTTGCTTGAACCTTAAACTGTGGTCAATCTTAACTAGGGTTAGTGAAAACAAGCCAGATTCCTAAACTATGGTTTGAAGCTGGCACATTTCCACTATCCATCATTAAGATTTACCACCCAGTTTGCCTAGGATTGGATGATACGGCAAGCTCCGGTTAATCTAAAACAGAAGTGAAAGCTTCCAAATGGGGGAGGGGGGGAGGGAGAGGCTCATTCACATAATGGTATACTATGGTTTAGCATGTAATCCAAACCAGCCCATTGTACTTAGGGCACTCTGAGTACTTAAGAGAAGTGCTATATAGGTGATGAAGATTATTATGATTCATCATCACCATAATCATCATCAAAGTTCAGGTTTTTATATTGTCTTAAGAAACCTTCTGCACTGACATAGACATTTCTAAAAAAAAATTGTCCTGTGATCCTATTCACATTATGCCACAAGCAAAAAGTGAAAGCAAATAAGCAGCCTAGGTGAAGGAACAAGTGGATGTAAATAAAAATCAAATTTTCTGTTAAAGTGTGTGTGGAGGGACGGGGGCGTGGTGGGGGGATGGGAGAAGACTTACCTTTTTTAGCCAAAAGTTTAGCAGGTTCTATTTTCGCATGCTCAGCTTCTGCAAAATAAGAATACAAGTGAAATGGAGAATGGACTGAACAAAAACCTTTCGCACTGAGATAGAATCTTTCCTGACATTCCTAAAAAATTAGTCTTGCGATCCTATTCATGTTACACCACAAGCAGAAAGTGAAAGCAAACAAGCAGCTTGGGTGAAGGAACAAGTGGATGTAAATAAAAATCATATTTTCTGTTGGGGTGTGTGTGTGTGTGTGTGTGTGTGTGTGTGTGTTTGTGGGGGGGGGGGAGACTTACCTTTTTTAGCCAAAAGTTTAGCAGGTTCTATTTTCGCATGCTCAGCTTCTGCAAAATAAGAATACAAGTGAAATGGAGAACGGACTGAACAAATTGTTTCAAGAAGCTTTCTGCACTGTCATAGAATCTTTCCTGACATTTCTAAAAAAATTGTCCTGCGATCCTATTCACGTTACACCACAAGCAGAAAGTGAAAGCAAACAAGCAGCCTAGGTGAAGGAACAAGTGGATGTAAATAAAAATCAAATTTTCTGTTAAAGTGTGTGTGGAGGGACGGGGGCGTGGTGGGGGGATGAGAGAAGACTTACCTTTTTTAGCCAAAAGTTTAGCAGGTTCTATTTTCGTATGCTCAGCTTCTGCAAAATAATAATATAAGTAAGTGAAATGGAGAATGGACTGAACAAGTTATAAATCAAGTTATAAATCAGATTGCACTATAGTTGCACTACAAATATGGTTAAAATAGTATTTGGCAACACTATATATATGTGTGTGTGTGTGTGTTTGTGTGTGTGTAGAATACTGCAACAGAAATGCTTTTCTCTATGAAAATCTTACTGATAATCCTGCATTTATGTAGAACTGTGGAATGCACATGGTAATGAGGATAGAAAGATGACAGAATAACATATAAAATGTAATTTTACTTTTCATTAAAAATTAAAATATATCTTTAAGGTCTTTCTCATCTATCATGTACAAAGGTCAAAATATGAATAGTCTCTTTCCAAATATAACATGTCTTTATGAGTATAAAATGTGAATTTAATTACCAGAGCATGGAAATAGACGCAAAGGATGTTTTATTTTTAAAAGAGAGAATAATAAAGCCCACTATTGTACTATTCACATTAAAAAAGGTAACTGAATTTAGTCAGAAATATAAAGCTTCCCATAAATGGTTAGCATGTAACTCACATAAGATATTTGGGAATTTAGTTTAATTTTGATCCTAAAGTGTTTAGAGAAGGAAGTGAAGTGCAGCATGGGATTATTAATATGAATGGTGACTCAAAAAGAAAATGGCAAGATGTACCTCACTGCAAAATGCTTCAATATGCATTTCTAAATCTGCACTTCAGGATATGGAGTGTGAAATTATTCTTTGTGCTTGCAAAAAAATCCCCCATTATGCTTAGCAGCTGACCAAAGTCCAATGTCAATTCATGCCACCCATCATTGTGTTCATTTGAGAGGAGGAATACCACACAGAAACCTCAATGGACACTCCACACTCCACATGCTATTATATTTATGAGCTGTAAAAAAAAAACATGCTGTTGGGAAGACTGAAGCAGGATGCGTCATTTCACCTTCTGGATAATCAGCTCCCTGTAAACAACTATATAATCAATTAACCTTACCAAAAAAAGGGGCATGTGACACAAAGGAATACGTTGCTTACACCATAATCCTAAACATATTGACTTGGAAGTAACTCCTGTTGATTTTATATGAGACTTACTTCCAACCTCATCTGCTTAAGTACAGCAGTCTGCCCATAATCTGCCTGGGCTTGTATGTACACGTGGGACTCTCACAAGTATGAAGGCCTGCATTCACTCAAAGGAGGGACCCAGCCTCTGTATGGAAGAGGAGGGAACATAGGTCATGAATGGAAATGAATAGCAGAACAGTTCTATGAATGTATGGAGTTTTCCCTATCTGTAGTATACTGGCCTGTTCATTTACCATTGTATTTATGTCGCTGGTTGAATTGGATGAGGTCACTTGACTCTCCTCAAAACGAACGGAAGACCACAGTAAAAAATAATAGCTGACCCTCTGAGAAGGGGCCAAGAAAGAATACATGCTGGCATAGTGTAAGCAGTGGAATAAGTTACTCCTATAGCTTTGTGGTGGGTGTGGGGGGTGGGATAAGAATCTGTGACATATTTCTATATTGTCATCATTTTCCCCTTTATATATAAATAGAGTTACCTTACCTACGGTTTGATTTATGAGCTTTTATTGTAAAACAAAAGATTCAGGCATCGTCCTCACGCTCTGGCACTCCTACGAGGGGAAGAGCACAGCTGTGCTCAGCGGCCCTGCTCTTCTTGCCATCATATTCCTCTTGCCTAGCTGCCTCCAGATGGCGGTGGCGGTGGCGGTGGTGAGGTCTGAAGCAGGGAGCCTGCTGTATCCCTGTCACCTCACCACATGATCTACAGCTGTGATCATGCAGGGCTCCAAATCACACCCTGCTTCAGACATTGCCCCCCCCAACACATGGACTGTGAGGGGTGGGGGTGGCAGGGGATGTGATGGTGGGAGCATAGCTGGCAAATGCTTCCCTGCTCTTCCCCTAAGATGAGTGTAGTCCTTTGAGGATTGAATGCCCAAGTAGAGATACAGGGGAGGCTTCATGTGCACACATGGGGTGGCCATCTGGGGAGCCTCGGAAGGCTGCACTGGGACCCTATGAGGGCTGTATTTGGCCCACGGACCCGAGGAGGGTTCCCCAGTGAGAGTGTTGGACTGGGACTTGGGAGATCCGGGTTCAAGTCCCCGCTCAGCCATGAAACTCACTGGATGACTTTGGGCCAGTCACTGACTCTCAGCCTAACCTACCTCACAGGGTTGTTGTGAGGATAAAATGGAGAGGAGGAGGAAGAGGATTATGTAAGCCGCCTTGGGTTCCTTGCAGGAAAAAAGGTGGGGTATAAATATAATAAATAAATAATAAATAGGTGCTGGGTTAAGGTTCCCATGTGGAACTACATACCCCGCTCCCAGAATTATTAATGGGCATGGATGTCTCCACCACCCATTCTCCATGCATTTCGGCCATGGACCACTCCATGCCTTATATATAATATAAGTTCATTTTACCTTAATGGAAACCGTGCTACTGACCTTTTGGCTTATGAGCTTCTGTGGTCACTGTGAAATAAAAGGAGAAAACATTTCAAACAGTTTATGGAAACCTAGAATTCATCTGATATGCATTTTTTTGATGTAGAGATTTATGTATTGAAAGCCTGCCTCTTAGTCACAGGAATCTGTGAAGTAGCTAGTAGCAAATATAAAATCACAATAAAAGTTAAGAAAATAAGAAGAGCCCTGCTGGATCAGACCAAGGTCTATCTAGTCCAGCATTCTGCTCACACTGTGGCCACCAGCTGCCCACAGGATCCCACAAGCAGGATGTGAAACCTGACTCTCCCACCAATCTGTCCTGATTGGTCCTGAATTTCCCACCCATCATCTTCATGAGAGGATCAGGTTATTATGAGACAGGAAGAAAACAGTCTCCCTATCCACTTTCTCCACACCATGCATAATTTTGTACACCACTACCATGTCTCCCCTCACTTACCTTTTCTCTAAGCTAAACAGTCCCAGATTTGTAACCTTTTGTCATTGGGGAGTTGCTCCAGCCTCTTGATGATTTTAGTTGCTCTTTTCTGCACTTCCCCTCAAACTCTACAATATTCTTTTTTAAGTGACCAGAACTCTGCACAGTATTCCAAGTGTGGTTGCAGCACAGATTTGCAAAATGGCAGTATGATATTTGTAGTTTCATTTTTGATTACTTTTCTAATTATGTCTAATATGGAATTTGCCTTTTTCACAGAAACTGCACACTGGTTTGACATTTTCATCACGCTGTCAACCAGAACCACAAGATCTATTTCTTGGTCAGTCACTGCTAGCTCAGATCCCATCAGAGTATACATGAAGTTGGGGGTTTTTTTTGCCCCAGTGTGCATCACTTTACATTTGCTTACATTGAACTGCATTTGCCATTTTGATGCCATTTCTCCCAGTTTGGAGAGATCCTTTTGGAGCTCTTTGCAATACCTTTTTGTTTTAACCACCCTAAATAATTTGGGGTCATCAGCAAACTTGGCCATCTCACTGCTCACTCCTAGTTCCAGATCATTTATGGACAAGTTGAAAAGCACTGGTCTCCTATTACATGCCTCCATTGGGTTTGGGAGAATCCTACTCTCTGCTTTCTGTTCTCTAACCAGTTACTGATCCATAAGAGGAGCTCTCTTCTTATCCCATGACTGCTAAGTTTGCTCAGGAGTCTTTGGTGAGGGACTTTATCAAAAGCCTTTTGGAAGTCCAAGTAAACAATGTCTACCAGATCACCCAAGTCCATATGTTTATTGACTCTCTCAAAGAACTCTAAAAGGTTACTGAGACATGACTTACCTTTGTGGAACCCATGTTGATTCTTTTTCAGGAGGGTTTGTCCTTCTATATACTTACTAATTTTATCTTAATAATGTTTTCATCTAATTTACACAAAACAGATGTTAAGCTAACCAGCCTGTAATTTCCTGGATCCCCTGTGGATCCTTTTTAAACATTTCCATTACATTGCCCATTCTCCAGTCCTCTGGTACAGAGGCTGAACCTAGGGACATGTTACATATTCTTGTTAGAAGATCAGCATTTTCACATTTGAGTTCTTTAAGAACTCTAGGATGGATTCCACCTGGGACCAATGATGTATTAACTTTCAACTTGTCAGTAAGGTTGAGAACTTCATCTTTTGTCACCACTGTTTGCCTCAGTTCCTCAGACTCCCTGAAAACATCAGTTCAGGCACAGATATCTCTCCTACATCTTCTGTAGTGAAGACTGATGAAAAGAATTAATTCAGTTTCTCTGTTATCTCCTTATTCTCCTTTAGTATTCTTTTAACTCCATTGTCACCCAACAGTCCAATTGCCTCCCTAGCTGGTTTCTTGAATTCTTGCATCTCCTTTGTGCAAGCTTGTGCTCCCTTTTGTTTTCCTCATTTGGGCAAGACTTATATTTTCTGAAGGAAGCCTTCTTTTCTCTAATAGTTTCCTTGACAGTGCTTGTTAACCATGCTGGTGACCTCTTGGACTTGGTGCTACCTTTCCTAAACTGTGGTGTACATTCTAGCTGAGCTTCTACTATTGTGGTTTTGAGTAACCAAGCATTTTGAAGGGATTTAACCCTCTTGACTCTCCTTTTAAACTTCCTTTTTACCAGTTCCCTCATTTTTGAGAAGTTTATCAGCAAATAAAACAATCACCATCAGAAACCAGATATTTAACAGCAACATCACATGCTGTTAAAAGCAGCAACATTTGTTCAGGTTCTTTTTAAAAATCAGTGGGGAGGGAACCTGATGGAAAGAAAGGAGGAAGGGTGCTCTGGAAGCAAGGCACAAGCATTGTGCCTGGAGACAAATTGGTAGCCAGTGTAGTACTCTTAGTGCTGGCAAGATATGTTGCCCATTTCATAGCCTAGCTGCTGTATTATTTTGCTGTTTCCAGTCTTCAAAGGCAGCCCCACATAAAGTATAGAGCAATAATCCAGACTTAATGTTCTAGAACTGTGGCCAGTTATTGATTTTTCAGGGATGGCCACAGTTGATTCTCCCAGCAGGACACTGTATAACTGTTTCTAACATTTAGTGGGGGCCCTGCAGTGCAACAGAGAATGTAATGGACTTCTAGGAGGCAAAATGCAAAGCCATTAGCCCCTGAGAGGCAGTTAAAGATGGTGGGTTCAAGTCCCATCAGGTTCACTTTAAAGCAGGGGTGCAGAACCTCAGGCTCAGGGTCCCAATCAAGGCCTCCGGGCTTCTCCAGATGGCCACACCCCCTCCTACTTGCCACAATGCTTTCCACTGGCCACACACTCTTTCCCCCAACCACCAATCATTTTGGTGCTTTCCCGGCCTTTGTGCACCTCCCCCCCCTTCAAAAAGGTTGAAATGCCTCTCCTGAGGCCTAAGTACTGGCAGTCAGAGCTTTAAGTTAAAATATGGTGGTATGTTTGATATTTTGTCCCCACTCCATTTGCAATTGGCCCCACCCATTACTGGAATATGGCCCCCAAGAGCTTCTCTGAAATGGAGCTTGTCCCTCAGGCTGAAAGAGGTTCAGCACCTTTGCTTTAAGAGAAGCACAAGAGCTTAATGGTAGAGCACTTGTTTTGCCTGCAGAAGGCCCCCTGGCCTCCCAGTTTTAAAGAGGAGCACATGGATAGCAAGGCTGGGAAAGCCTTTTCCTGAGACCTTGGAGAACCACTGCCAGGTGGAATAGACAGGACTGGGCTAGGTGGACCAATTGCGCGAATCAATATAAGGCAGCTTCATGTGAGATGTGATAACATGAGATGCTGTAAGATTCCACACACATATATTGACATTTTGATTTCTGACCTTTTGGTTTATGAGTTTCTTGTGTCACTGCAAAATAAAAGAAAACAAGAAGGAGTTGTTATGGAAATTCCATTTGTATAAATAGCATTTGCACAGCTGCCCCAAACCAAAGCTCTCTTCCAACCAGAAGCATTAAGAAAACTTTGCTTTGAGCAAAGGATTCATCAGTAAATCATTCCATTTCAAAATGGCTTATTTTGAGCAAGAGAAGTCAACATGTTCAGCACTGATGGCTATATTAGAAATCGTACATAATTTTATTTGCATTTATGAGCTGTATATAATTAACATGCTTTGAAAAATCTGGCCTGCTGGAAGTACTGTAGTTGAGAAATCTATTGAGATTGACACCAGAATACCATGTTTGTTTGCCTGTTTCTTTGTTTACATAATTTATATACTGCTTTGTAAAAGAATGTTTCCAAAGCAGTTGCACAGGGCATAGTGGGGGGAATGTATTTTAAATTATCCCTAGCCATGTTCCCCATTTTAATTCACTGATTAGTCACTTGTTTTACGGTATACTCATTTCCATAGCATCGAGTTAATTTATGCTTAGAGCTAAAATTAGAAATTGCAATTTTCTGTAACTATTTTACCCACATCTTACCAGTTGCCTTTACAGGCACGTCCCTCTTTGGTAGCTTGGCTGAAATACATACATAAAAAGATAAATAGTTGGTTATTTCACATTTTGAAGAGCTATTATAAAATATCAGCAAGTTTGGACAAAGCAAAGATTAGAAAATGTGAGCATATTTACCAGTTTCTACTAGCTTTTCTTTCTTGTGTGGTTCTACAAAACGAGAGAAACAAACCCAGCAAATTATTTCTGTGGTTTGAGGTTTGCAGTGAACATGAGAGCCACATGTACAGTGTACACATTATATACAAAATGAGGTGGTAGACTGAGGCTCTAGAATTCTCAACTGTACTTCTTCAGAATACAGGCAGGAGATGATATTTTGAATGCTCCTTAGCTCCCTGCATGTAGTAAATTAGTACATCAGTGAGTGGGCAATGCAAAATCTCTCTAATGTGCTAGTTTACTACATGCAGGGAATCGGCATCTTTGAGAAATAGCTCATTTATTGTGGCATTAGCAATCAGCTGATGAAGTATTTGGCTGCCCATGCTAGAATGCACTCAACATTTTGTTGGCTATAACTCTTATTGCACATTAGTTTGACGTTCTTCCTCATGATATTGCCTTTGATTAAGATTGACTGCGTTAGCAGCCCTGCTGGAATTACAGTGACTGGGAACAACTGAAGTGAGCCCTGTTCACCTCAAGCAGGCCCTTGTTGATTGGGCTCACCCTACTGCCGCCCAGCCCAGCCCAGCCCAGCCCAGCCCAGCCCAGCCCAGCCCAGCCCAGCCCAGCCCATTCAGCCAAGACAGAGGGCTCCAACAAAGCTTCCAGTGGGCCACCCCTCCTGCAGCAAATGATGCTTGCAGGCCTCTCATTGGCTGAAAATGAGATGCAGTGCCTCATTTCCTGCCAGGGCATCATGTCTGCAGTCCATGTGACTCTCTAGTTGGTGGCAACGAGGAGGAGGGCCTTCTCGGTGGTAGCCCCCCAATTATGGAACAAGCTCCCCACTGAGACCCGCCTGGTGCCAACCTTACTATCTTTTCGGCGCCAGGTTAAGACTTCCCTCTATGCCAAGGCATTTAATAGTTAGGAGCTCGGAATAGCACGGGGGCGGGGATTGTCACCTGTAGGCTCAGTTTTATTAGTTTTTTTACTGTTATTTTAAACTGTGTTTTTAAAATTTGGTTTTTAATCTTTTAAACTATTTTGTATGTTATTGTTGTTTTTATGTATCAGTCAGTCAGGCGATCACTCGTGACCGAGTAAGATTGTCTTCCAGGATACAAAAAGGAGATTTTAAAAGGAGGAAAATTCTAAAGAAAATTGTGTAGACTCTAGCGATGGGTCCGTAAGTGACTGTGGAGGCCAATTCTAGATCCACACAGCTTCCCACAGTGAGGACACAGGTTACCAGATGGAAGATAGGTCTTGTAAAGGATTCATTTGACGTGCTTTTCGCTTAGCACGTTTCTCCCTTTCACCTTGCACTCAAGCTTCTTCAAAGTCCATAGAACCTTTGTGAAAGGCCAACCTCCAGTTAGATCGTTCATGGGCCAGAGCTTCCCAGGTTTGATGTTTACCTGTATTTTTCCATCTATAAGACGCCCCCATGTATAAGACGCCCCCCACTGGGCAGTTTTGCAACCGCACTGTTCTCTCCTCGGCTTACTTCCGTGTATAAGACGACCCTCAATTTTTAGTCTAGCGATTTTAGGAAAAAGTAGTCTTTTACATGGAAAAATACTGTATATTGCATTTTTTTAGATTAGCCTTAAGAACATCTTTAAACCTCTTATATTGACCACCGATATTCCGCTTTCCATCCTTGAGTTGGGAATAAAGTAACTGCTTTGGGAGACGGCAGTCAGGCATTCGAACAACATGACCGGTCCACTGAAGTTGGCGTTGAAGGATCATTTTTTCAATGCTAGTAGTCTTTGCTTCTTCCAGTACACTGACATTTGTTCACCTATCTTCCCAAGTAATTTACAGGATTTTCCGGAGGCAACGTTGATGAAATCTTTCAAGGAGTTGGAGGTGACGTTTATAGATAGTCCATGTTTCGCAGGCATACAATAAAGTTGGTAATACAATGGCTTCATAAACCAGTGTTTTGGTCTTCTTACAAATATTGTGAACTGCCCAGAGAGCTTCGGCTGTGGGGCGGTATATAAATGAAATAAATGAATGAATGAAATGAAATGAATCCACTGGACTCCCAGTATAATTATGTGAAGAAGGCAAGGGAATGGCAAGATGAAAGCCTCATCTGGAAGCACCCCTGCTGAGTTTTTGTTGCTGTTGCCTGAAAAGAGGGAAGGGTAACACGAAGTGTTCAGGACTCCTTCCTGCTGCTGGTGGCTTGGTAAGTGGAGGGGAACTGGCAGTGCAAAGAAGGAATGCAATTCCATCTGGCTTTGGGGGACTGCTCAGTAGGCAATCAGGGAGGTGTTTGGCTCCCACTATGAGAGGCAGTGGCTTGCTTAAGGTTCCCTAGTAAGTTGAGGCAGAGGTCAGATCTCATAGATTTCATAGATCATAGAGCTGGAAGGAGCCCACAAGGCTATCGAGTCCAACCCCCTGCTCAGTGCAGGGTCTCCCATCCAAGTAATAACCAGGCCTGACCCTTCTTAGCTTTCCACACTCAGACAAGCTGAGCCAGCAAACGAAGGACGGAGTTCCTACCTAGTTCACAGCTCCATCTTAGCCATTATGCTACAGTGGTTCTGAGCCATCACCCACACTGGCATGCATGTTAAATAGTGACAGACTAAGTCCTTACCTTAGCTTTTCTAAATGGCACAAATCAACCATTTCTGAGCAATCTTAAAATATGTTTGGGAACAGGCATGTCCCTTTATTGTAAAAAAGAAAAAAAAAGAAAAAGTTTCATTTTAAGATGTGGCCGGATGACCGGCCAGAAGGGCAATTCATAAATGTAATAATAAATAAATAAATAATAAATAAATGTTCAAGTCAAAATCTGATGAATATTATTGATGTAGCTTTGGTAAATCCCTTCTCATTGTTTGCTGAGATATGCTTCACATTTCTTCCCACAGCTTGCTTGCTCCCTCTACCTGATTCCTGGAGAAATCTCATTGTTCAAGAATTGCTTTCAGTATACTCAGTATTATTGTTGGAAAACATGAATCCTGACGTCACAACAACTGACGATGATTACAACTGCTGCTATTTATGCATACATATGCACCTAATAAACAATAGTATAAGAAGGATATTTTGAAGCAGAGTTTTAAACTTCAAAGTTTAAAGGCAGTTTGAGGCAGGAATCATGTCGTCTCCCCCCCCCCCCCATGCATAATTTGTGGGAATGGTATGCTGCTGAATATGCTGAAGAATTTTGGCATCATAATCCAAGCACTGAATCAGGTCTGCGTTGGGTACTTTCCATGGTGCTGAAACATGAGCCTCTCCCCCCCCCCCTTCCTTGTTTTCTTGGAAACAGCAAAGTTTTAATTTTATTTATAGAGTTGTAGTGGACAGTATAATAGGGCCTCTGTTAGGCCTCAGTTACTATCATGAACATGCATAGTGGTGTCCAGGGCCATCAGGAACTAAGGGAAACATGACTCCCACTGTTTCTGGACACAGTCAAAATGGCTGCCTGATACATAGTGAGTGGAATCTGGAGACTGTGAGGTCTTTCTTTAAACCCTTTAAAGAAAGTACAATTTAAAAATCATATGGCTGCTACTATTTCTCCAGTTCTCACAGGGAACATTCATATTCCCTCTTCCTTTATAAACCCTGTTCAGTTTCTCATTATCTAAAAAGCCATAAAAGATGGGTCTTTAAATATTTTACAGGTCAGAGTTCATGTTATGCTTTGATTTTTATTTTTTATTTTTATTTATTTTTTATTTAAAAAAAACCCACTGTGTGCTCTTAAGACATATTTAAATCAGATATATCTAAATTTCTTTCTCTTCTACCTGGAAAAAAAAATACTGCAGCGTTGAGTCTTGTAACTCTACTAGAATTTACCATAACCTTTCACATTTTCACAGTCATTCAAATATCTACACATATCACTTCATAATTTTAATGCTGGGGACAAGAGAGCTCAGATTCCCCCCCCCCCCAACCTAGCCAGTTTTATCTCCTAAAGAAGATAGTCCCTTACAGTTTTCAATAATTCATACTTAATACTGATTTATAGGAAAACTGTCAAAAACAAAAATATTTTCTCACACCTGCTGCAGGTGTAGCTTTTGCTGGCATCTTGGTAGCTTCTCAGCTCCAGGTTTTTCTGGATGAAATGGATTGTCTAGATCAGGGGTGGGCAATGTGTAGCCCTCCAGATGTTGTCAGACTGCAACTCCCATCAGTCCTAACTAGCATAGCCAGTGATGAGGGATGATGGGAGTTGCACTTCAAAAACACCTGGAGAACCACACCATCCTCAGCCCTGATCTAGATCCATTTCAATCCAGCTTTAGGCCCAGGTTTGGGACCAGGACAGCTTTGGCCACTTTGGTTCCTATGCTGGGAACTGCACAGGAAGAATGCATATCTGTTGGTTCTACTGGACCTCTCAGCTTTTGATGCCATTGACCATGACATCCTTCTGGACTGGGTCACTAAGATAGAACATGGTGGCACGGTGTCCTTTAAGGATCTATCTTGTCCCCCAGGCTATAACATCTACATGAAAGCATTGGGGGAGGTCATTTGGGATTTGGGGGTTCAGTGTCCCCAATATATGGGGACACCAAACTCTGTCTCTCCTTTCCTCCTCTTCATCTCATTTTAGGGAGGCTGTTAAGGTCCTGAACTGCCTGAAGATGGTAATCAATTGAAAATTGGTTTATTTATTTATTTATTTATTTATTACATTTCTATACCGCCTTTCTGCTAAGGCACCCAAAGTGGTTTACAATGTTTAAATACTCAAACAAACAAATGTTACCCCCCCCCCATACCAAACACCAGTTCTCTCAGGCCAACTGAAGGTTTTTTCTGGAACTGCTGGTACAATCTCCCTGGCCTGGGCTTTTCTTCTGCCTCAGGCCGGTGATGGTCATTTCGGAGCTGATGGCATTTGCTCCCCGGCCTGGACTTCTCTTCTCACATGTTGTACACATGTTTTTTTTACAGAAACACCATCATTGTTTCCATCACCCTCTAAACAGAGAGGGTGACTTTCGGAATACGGGAGCCTTTCTATCTGTGATTTTCCAGGGTTCCAAATTGCATGGAGAGCTTCCACTAGCAGTGGCTCTCCTATTCAAAAAGCCACCTTCCACATGTAGAGGGTGAAAGAAATGGAGACAGAAGGGGTGGGGTTAGTGCACCCCCCCTCCTCATGTGTTTACTGAACTCAGATTCCTAATGACTGAATAGCGCTGTAGGTCTCCACTCTCCAATGATCTCTTCCATCAAAAGAAACCAAACTGGGGTAAGCACTGTTCCCAGAACTTCCAGATGGCTCAGCGAAATAGGCACACATAACCTTATACTGGGAATGGCTTTCCTTTCTTGACTTACTATGACACATCATCATCATCATCATCATCATCATCATCATCATCATCATCATCTTTCATTTCTAACGCCCCTTACACCAAAGGGCAGGACACATAAAACATATACAATAAACATAACAATACAATAAAATAACCAAACACCAAACACAGTAATAATGAATCCCAGCAACCACCACATTAGCCCAACCAATCATTCTGGCTGACTAAAAAGGTAAGTCTTTAATCCTGTTCGAAAGCAGGAAACATCCTCCTCCAATCGGAGGCCCACAGGAAGCCTGTTCCACAAAATTGGAACCAGGTTCGCAGCCTTGACATGGCAGAACGTGTCGGTGGGACCGCTAATAATCCATGGCCCACCAATCTTAAATTCCTGCCAGGAACATACCATGAAAGCCTGGATGCTAAATAATGAGGGAGATTAAAATGCAAAGCCTTAAAGGCAAGAACCAATAATTTAAATTGGGCCCCAGTCCGAATAGGTAGCCAATGAAGATTCCTATGGGCCACAGTAATAGGAACCCATTAGGAATCCCCTGACACAGACTGCCAGCTAGCACAGCACACCATTATTTTAATGTGACATGTATAGAGCAAAAAGAACATACACTCATCTAACCCAGCAGATGGTGCTATGGTGCAATGAAACAAAAAAGGATGCATGTATGTAACCAAAAGGGGAGATTAAATTACATTGAAAATAAAGCAAAAGGAAATAATGTAAATTGCTTACCTGGTGATACTACTTTTACAGAAGCTGGTTGGGCTGCGGAAGCTTTTGCTAGCTCTTAAAATGAGAACAAATTAAAGCAATCACTACAAGGCATTCTAAAACAAAAACAGAGAAATCCTGGGAAACTGCAGATGAAAAATATTGCCCTTAGCATCTCTCTTCCAGGGGAAGAGAAAATGAAGATTATTACAAACAAAGTGCCTATTGGTATTCTACTAAATCAAAGGGATGGAAAAAGTAATGAGCAAAAATGCTTATTTGGAATCACTTGATAATTGCTATCATTAATAAATGTGGTGGTTTTTTTATTGTATCACTCACTGTTACTAGTAATTTTTCGAGCTGCATGCAGCATTTGCATAAACAGGTATGGCAGAAATAATCTTGGGGAAGGGCTTTTTGCAGAAGTAATGAAAAGCTTCTGTGTTTGGGTTTTCAGCATCAGTTTTCTTTTTTCTGAAGTCATGCATCCAGATTAGAAAAACCTTCTGCTCTCTGTAGTCCGCCTAGATGAGGTTTTTATGGTGCCATCGCTCTAACTCATTCACAGAATTTACGGGAGGCTCAAGCATAATTGTTTTCCTCTCATAACCCTCTCGTGTTTTCCCATTTCTTCTTCCATCTTTTTTCTTACTGCAGGAAATCCATTAAGGGGAAAAATAACCAACCAGGATGGCTGCACCTGCACCTATGTTGTTTGATTGTTACTGTTAGGTGGCCTGCATCTAGAAGAAACCATAGTCTCTAGCATAGATTAGAATCACCACCTCAACTTTTATGCCCCAGCATAAAATCAGCATCAAGCTACAGCAATCCTGCATCTGTCTGATAGTAACATCACAAATATTAGCATCTTTCCAGTTATAGTGCTTTGCCCTGGGAATGTACAATTGTTACCTATTTTGTTACCTATGGTGGATTGCATCCTATATGTTTGAGATTTGTTTTCATCTATTCATGGGTTTGACATTTCTCTATATTAGTGCATCTACTTCCCAGCAAGTCAGTGTTGCAGTTTGGACAAGTGTAGGAGAAATGTGATTTCCCCCCTTCTGAGTCGCGAATTGTTGCAATAATGAGTATTATGTCAATTGTAGCTGTGGTCGCATCAGAGGCACATTGGACTGTGTAGAGTAACATCACTACAACATGAAACAAACCATGTGTAAATAGTCCTCATTTTAATTACAGTTTTCTTCCTTGTTCTTTTGCAGGTACAGGGAGAACTCTGCTGTCCAGTGCTGGAATACACATCTCCCACAATAGGTTCAAAGAAAAAAAAACCTTTCTCCCCACTACCTCAGGTGTGCAAGACTACAGTCACCACCTTGCACTTTGAAGTTGGGAATATAATACCACTGGATTGTGCTAAGAGACATAGGGCTGGATCCAGATTTATGCTGGATCAACAGTGCAGATAGAAGTGGTCTTCCCCACCCACTCCTTCCCACAGCAGCCCCTCCTGCCCCCTAAAAACGGTACAAAGAGAGTCAGGAGACCCTGATGAATGGGAAGGGCTCCGGTGTGTGTGTGTGTGTGTGTGTGTGTGTTGTTGGGGAGTGGAATCCCTGAAAACTGGGTGGAGGCATCTTCCATAAGCAGAGAGACCTTGCTTTCATGGAAGGCAGATCCTGGATCTAACCTATAAGTATTATACCTGGATAAATGAACCATAATCTTGAAAGGCCTTGAAGGAGTAGCCACTTGCTTCCTACATAAGCCCTACTGAAGTGGAGATTGCAGAACACAGCCAAACTGGGTGGATTGCATCCTATATGTTTGAGATTGGTCTTCATCTATTCACGGGTTTGACAGACTTGGAACATGGTTATATTGAAACCAGATGTATAAACCTTCTCAGTTCTTCTATCCAGCTCTTGGGCATGAAGAACACAATCAGCTAAGATCACAGCTGACATGTCAATTCTATGAAATCTCTGCTTTTTCAAGTCATGCGATTAAAAAAAATTGAAAAAAGGGAGGAAATAACTGTCAGTCATAAGCAGGAATGTGGAATTGGAAATAGTGTGTGAATTGATTTAGAATGGAAGAGGCAGCTGAAATCTAAACATGTCATTTTAGAATTATAAATGGTGTCACCGTTTCGTTATTTGCATCTTCTTCTTTTTACAGTGCAATCCTCTGCAATGTCTAATCAGGAGTGAGCCCTACTGAGCTCAATGGGACTTACTCCCAGATAAAGGTGTATAGGATTGTAACCTTATAATAACCATAGTTTGAATGCATTAAAAGAAGCTGTCCTAAAACAGGGCTAGATGAAAAATATGGTGTAAAAACACAACTAAAAATGAGCCTTACTTTTCAGGTCTTTGGTCAAAACCACTTCTTTCTTATCTGTATTTTAATAAACACATGAATTAGCACTCAGCTACATTATACCAAATATTATCATATATATATTTCATAAATGATTCAATCACAACAACCTGAAGAACAAAGGTTTGACTCTCCATCCTTTATTCTGCAACACAACAAAATATTGGGTAGGCAGACAACCAATAGGATTTATCTCTTTGTCACAAAGGCAGATAGAAATACATATTCCCTCAGCGAGCTAATAATCACACGCCTTTCTAGCCCCCAGGCCCCTCAGTATCAGAACTCTACATGGGACCTATCTTCAGTGTCAGAATGCATCCACAGAAGATAAAATAATTAGAAGACCTCTGAGGTCAATGGAGACTCCCCCCCCCGTTTTTAGCCCCCTTCCCAGTGGTGGGAGTGAGTATTTCAGGAAAATATTGGGTGGGGAATATTGGGTGGGGAAAAGCTTAAACTCTCATCACTCAAAGCACCATGGTTCTCCTGATCCAGATTGGGACCACATGCACTTACACAATTTTTTTTTAAAAAGCTAGCAGGCTAAATGACACCAACACAATTATTAGAATATGTAGTTTGACGCTGGGGATAAGGCAACAAGGCTGCTACTTCAGAGGATGCGGACTTCCAGTAGATTTAAATCCTGGCATCTCTTTTAGAAATTCCTCTAGTGTCTCCACCAATATTTTGCTTTTATTTGAATGAGGTCTGTTTCCTCAGAATGCCTTATTCTGATTTTTCACCGTTTAGGACCCTCATACCCTTTTTGGGAGATTCCTATTAAACACCCTTTCTTTGATCAAAAGCAATAAAAAGGCTAGAAATTTCAAGGGGAAACTCATTTATTCTTGGGTGTACGTACATTGCACTCTGGACTAAAAATATTTCTGGGTTAATCTGCTGCCTCTATTAGCATGTTTTCCAGGAATCACTTCAAAGCATGCTAATTACCACATTGAGATGAAATTAATCACAAAGCAGCTTTCAGCCATGGGGGTCTGCTGAAGCATTCAAGAAATGCTTTATAGTTGCCAGATATGGAAATTTAAAAGGTGTCACTTGTAGTTGATATGAATCATTTATCACAATAATCTGCTATTACTGGAAGCTATAAAACGTGAATACACCGGCAACATTATATACAACAGCAGATGTGATCTACAATTAAATACCCCAAGCTGAAAAGATGTTCTGATATATTGGGATTTTTGTGTGGGGTGTGTGCGTGTATATTTTAGATAAAGAAGGTCCTTTTCTCAAATGCCTTCCTTATAACTGAGACTCATAAAATTATATTTCAACACTGACCTATTTTTTCAAACTGAACACTGATGTTCTGAAATAGTCAAATAAGGACATGATCGAATACTGCATGAACATCCAGGAGTATTCATTGGAGAGGCTTAAATAAGGCACACAGAGTTCCCAGGAAAGGTTAGGAAAAGCCACATTCTTTCCCCCTCTCTCCCCCACCCTTAAACCCCACCCATGGGCACTCCTGGGTATCTGTTCAGTATGTGATTACTTGGAGAAACCGGATGCTAAGTTTTGAAAAATGGGCCAGTAATGGGATACAACTGCCTGACCTACAAAGGTATTCAATAAAAGGATCTTTTTTTTTTTACTTAAGTTATACCAAAACATCTGACTATACAGTCATGCCTTGGATCAAGAGCATAATTCGTTTCGGAAGCGTGCTTGTAATCCAAAACACTCTTATATCAAAACGAAATCCCCCCCCAAAAAAATTTGTACAGAGATTTTTTAATTTGAGCCGTACTACAGTACTTGTATTGCAAGACGTCGCTTGTATATCAAGTAAAAAAAAAAAAAAAATTAAAAATTTGCTTGTCTTGCAAAACGCTCTCAAACCAAGTTACTTGCAATCCAAGGTATTACTGTATCTGCATCAGTAAAGGAGCTTGGGGTATTTAACTGTAGATCACATGTGCTGTTGTTTATAATTTGCCAGTGATTTCAGCATGCTGCCTGCTCCCTCATTTCCTAGTTCATTGCATTTATGGAAAGTTTCACTGAAGACTTTGGCTTTGCTCTTTCTCTCTTTGGATTTGCCCTGTGCACTGTGCAAGACCCTGGAGAACTGATCTAAATTCACATTCAGGGAGGTCACCTAAACAGGCTTGCAAAGGAAATTAAGAGCTGAACAGAGAAGTTGATCACCTTTTGAAGAAAGGTGATCAACAGGGTACTAAGTCGTTCAAGAGGTAAAGCAGAAGTCTTGATAGAATATTGTACCAGGCTGAGAAGCACACAGACCTCATAAAATACTCAATAGAAGAATGGATAGGGTTCCTCCCACTGCTACGGCTGTTAGAGATGTGTGGCATATAGTGTCACATCAATTACACTTTGATCCATTTTCTCATGCTAAATTGACTTTCTGGGACAATCCAGACCTAAAAATTGGTAAGAAAATGATTTGACGATGAACTCATACAACCTTTACAAAAAACTATGAATTCTATTTTGCAAGGAGGCCGGATGCCGGAGACATGGAAAGAGGCAAATATAACATTAATACCTAAAGAGGGACAAGACTTAACCTTAACAAGAAATTATAGACCAATATCATTACTGAATAATGACTACAAGCTGTTTACAATGATATTGGCGGAAAGATTAAAAATAATTCTTCAAGAATTTATTCATGAAGATCAATGTGGTTTTTTACCTAAAAGACAGCTGAGGGATAATGTTAGAACAGTCTTAGATATTTGGAATACTTGGAAAAGCATAATGAAAAACATGCTGCATTGATTTTCTTAGATGCAGAGAAAGCGTTTGACAATTTAAATTGGGGGTTTCTATTTAAAGTACTGAAGGAAATGGATTTTGGAGAGAACTTTATAAAATGGATAAAGTCAATTTATACTTCACAAACAGCACAAATAATTGTCAATGGCGATATGACGAAACCGTGTGGAATACATAGAGGAACAAGACAAGGTTGCCCATTATCACCTTTGTTGTTTATTCTTGTGCTTGAAATATTGAACAGAGATATAAGACAAGATGATAGAATTGGAGGCATAAAAATTAAAAAAGAGTCTTATAAGCTGAGAGCTTTCGCAGATGATTTGGTGTTAACTTTGGAAGATCCTCTGAAAGGAATAGAAACGTTAATGGTTAAATTGAAGGAGTTTGGTGCTGTAGCTGGTTTTAAGGTTAATAAACTAAAGACAAAGATATTAACAAAAAATATGAAAATTCAAGATCAAATAAAATTGTCAAATAAATCAGGTTTTAAGGTTGAAAAGAAAGTAAAGTATTTAGGTATCACATTAACAAATAAGAATTGTATGTTGTTTCAAAATAATTATGTAAAGTCTTGGAATGAAATGAAAAAAGATTTAGAAAGATGGGATAAAGCTCAATTGTCACTTTTGGGGAGAATAGCCACAATCAAGATGAATGTATTACCTAGAATGTTGTTTTTGTTTCAGACTATTCCTATTGTGACATCGCAAATATCATTTAAACAATGGCAGAAGGATATATCTAGATTTGTATGGCAAGGGAAAAAGCCACGGGTTAAGTTTAAGATTTTACAGGATGCAAAAGAAAGAGGGGGGTTGGGTCTACCTGACCTGAAGTTATATTTTGCTGCTTGTTGTTTAGTATGGATCAAAGAATAGGTTTTGTTGAAAAATAGTCGATTATTAGATTTAGAGGGATATGATTTGAGATTTGGATGGCATGGGTATATGTGGTATGATAAAGTTAAAGTGAATGTAGAATTTAATAATCACTGTGTTAGAAGTGCCATTTTGAAAATTTGGAATAAATATAAACCTAGGTTTTGTCAGAGAGTACCATTGTGGCTATCAGCACAAGAAGCCCATCATAGAAGAGAAATGTTAAGTAAATACAGTTGGTTGACATATCGTGATTTGCTGAATTTTTCACAAGATGAATGTAAAATAAAATCAAGAGAAGAACTGATAAAAGAAGGTCATACATGTCAATGGTTCTCCTATTTACAGATGGTAGAAAGGTTTAAAGTTGATAAAAGGTTGTATGATTTTGAACAGAGGGTATCTGACTTTGAAAGGGAATTATGTCTAAATGATGAACATCTTATTTCAAGAATGTATAAGCTTTTGTTGAAATTTGAGACTGAGGAAGAGCAAGTGAAGGAATGTATGATAAAATGGGCTCAAAATTTTGGTTATAATATACTAATGACACAATGGGAAAATATGTGGTTAAAAGGTTTGAAATTTACTTTATGCTCTAGTCTTAAAGAGAATTTTTATAAGATGATGTATCGTTGGTACTTGTCGCCGGAGAAATTGGCTAGAATGTATAGCGGTGCATCAGATATATGTTGGAAATGTGAACAACAGGAAGGAACCTTTTATCATATGTGGTGGACATGTAAGAAAGCTAAAAGTTTTTGGGTTGAAATTCATTTATTAATGCAAAAGATTTTAAGGATTACTTTTCAATTGAAACCAGAGGCTTTTCTATTGGGAATAATGGACAGTCAGCTAGAAGGAAGATATGGAACTTTATTTTTATACATGACAACGGCAGCGAGACTACTATATGCACAGAAGTGGAAAGGTCCAGCAGTGCCTACGATAGAAGAATGGTTGGTCAAGATGCTGGAGCTGGCAGAGATGGCCAAACTTACATCACTAATTAGAGAAAGGACAACATCTGCATTTATTATTGAGTGGAAACCTCTAATTGACTTTTTGCAGAGACTGGAAAATAATGATTTGTTTGTTTGTGGATTTATGGAATAATAAGTGAATCTGGGACAATGGGAAGAAAGAGATTTCTCATTTGGATTATCGAGTAAGAAAAATTATTGTTACCTGTATTTGCTGTAGAAGAAAAATCGGAGGTCTATTTTGTTTTGTTAATTGTTATATGTTTGATATTATGTGTTTGTTTTATATAGAAATAAAAAATTGGACAAACAAAAAAAAATGTTTTTGTGGTGGACATGGACAGATAAGGTGATTTTTACTTTGGATCAACTGGTATGTGCTGCTGCTGAGTTTTTGTCATTTTCCATCCTGCATACCAAATATGACTTGCCTGCCAGCTATGGCTGAGTGGCAATACTTGCAATTGCAGCATTTGTTAGTATCTAGGTTTGGTTTGGCCTGGCTGCTTTTACAGCATCAGAGTCTCCATCATTATTGGAAGCACTTATTGAGGCTCGTCTGGCAAAGCAACCCACGATCCATGTCTATAAATACTTATTATTGTGAATAAATATGTTATACAGGTTTTTAAGGAATGGAATAGGGAATTCGATTGTCTCATTCTGCCTAATCAGTGGATTGCCACTTTGGCATTTATGCCTGTCTGTCGCTGTGTCTTATTAAGCAAAACCTTCATTTCATGTCTATTGGATGCCACAATATCTTTTTAATAAGAGATTGCCTAATTTGGCTAATTGCTGGTGGTGCAATGAAGCTAATGCTTCTTTTAAACTTATGGTTGGTTTGGCAATGTCCAGTAGTTGCTTCTTTTGGGGAGGAGGTTATTCAGTGAATACATTTGGTACTGGAACAGTCTTTAATATTAGCTGATGTACACACTCTTTTATTTGCCTGCTTTGTGAAAATTAATGAATGGTCAGCATAAATGGATTCTCTGTGCCCCTTTGACAGTTAAAAGATTACAACTGATTACAACATTGGAAGGATACATGCTCACCTCCTATACTGCAATGTATTGAGGACCTTACAACGTTCTCAATATTTGAATGGGTGGTGTATAAAAACCTCCTCTGAATGGATACTTATTTGGATATCTGGTCTGCTCTTGTTTAAACTTAAGTAAAATCACTAGAAAGTTGTATTTTCATATACCGGTATATGCACTTTATATGTATTCACTGCTATGGATATATACAAATCCATGTACATATGTTAAAAAAAACCCTGATTTATCTTTTCTTAAACCATCAGATACTACTAGGAACTTTGAGTACATTTGAAATTAAAAATTCATCTTTTTGTGAGGGGATCATAACATGTTGCAATCTGGAAATGTAATAGTAATGTAGCTGTCCTGAAGCGATGCAAGTAAGTCACTTATTTTTGTAGTCATTATTAGTGCACTAGCAAAGTGTCAATTATTCCAACATGTAGGATGTGTGTTTGAGGAAGGGATTATATATTGTAAAGAGTCCTTCAAGTTCAGTTTGTCACCTTGCATTCCCCTATTGGAGGTGGTGGGAAGACCAGGCTAACCAGCGTCAAGGATGGGAGGCTGGTTACCTACCTCTCTGCTTAATTTTTCCCCATAGGAGCAAATGGCATCCATCAGGGAAGGGATAAACCTGCTTCCTGTCCTGGCTGATCTCAGCAACTGAAAAGCAAGCCTTCTATCTGCATTGCCCCATCCCATCACCTGCTTATTCACATCCTGGGTTCTGTTTCTTGGTCACACGAGAGTGTAACATGACATTGGGAACTGGCATATATAGAGAGGGGGGAGGGGGAGAAATGTGAATGTAGACATTTCTTCTGTGTGTAGTCAAGATAAGGGGTGTAAATTCAACAAAATAAAAAATAAAAACCAACTTACTGTCTTTCTTTTCAGGTGGTAGAGAAGGCTTTTCTTTTCCTGGTTCTGAAGAAGGGAAACCAAACAGGTAAACATTCTGGTTTTATTTATTTTAACAAGCAAATATTTTAACAAACATGATCCATGCTTATGTGGTGTGTGTGTGTGTGTGCGTGTGTGTGCGTGTGTGCGTGCGCAACAGCAAAGCACAGCTTCAGCATCATTCTTTTACCACTTTCTAGCACAAGCAGCTCCATTTCACCTCAGGCCTCGATCAACATTCCTTTGAAATAAACTAGCAGCAATACAGTAGCAGCAAATGACATCTAAACTACACACAGGGTGATAAAAACTAAGCCCCTGTTGTGCCTTTCATACAACTATATCCCTAGGTGGTTTATAATAAACCACTATGTCTTACTACTGTGAGCATAAATACCTACATTTTTTACTGAATATTTCGGATCTTGAGATGAATTTCAGATTTAATGTATGCAACAATTTTACAAGCTTTCTAAAAAAAAAAATGTTTTGCAGGATACGTGGTTTAGGGTGACTACAGACCATCTTCCCATTTCTCCCTCCCCCTGCACTCCCCCCACATACCACATCTGTTCTGGAGGTCCCCAATCCTCTGGAGAATACGTTGGGGTCATGCAAGGGCTTATAGGGGAAGCGGGAAGCCACTCCACTAGATGTGTGTTTGTTCTGCTGATGGTCGGGCACAATTTGATACAGCCAATGGATTTGCAAGAGCGACATGCGTCAACCTGTGGGTCACGTATCCCATAGCCACAGAGTCTGCCTTGGTCTGCCGTTAATAAGTGTGCACTTTATTTATGTATTGTACACCTTCTTTAATTATTTTTAATCAATACCTAAAAATAGAAGACCTATTTTGATCGCTAATTTTAGTATTCTTCCTTCAAGGCTTTTATACGTATCTAACTTGTATACGTATGGCAGATTTGCTCGGATTCCTTTTAAAGAGAGATGTTGCCCCTGTAATCACACTGAGGTGGAAACAGTTGTTGTTTACCTGTAGTTATTATCAGGGGGCTAAATAATTTATAATCTATCCTGTCCTGAGGCTGTTTTTAGGCTGGTCTTTAGAGACCCTCTTGAGTATTTTTCTTGCGGGGGGGGGGGACATGACTAATACCTTTATCACTGCACAAGTGGCAATTTCTTAAAACATTTTAATCTCCCAAACCTGTTACGATTGCCAAATCTTAGTGTGTCACCTTTTATAATCTGTTTAATTTACATTGTCATTATGCATTTTCTGTTAATGGTCAGTTGTCTGTAATGAAAATATTTCTGCTGCTGCTGCTACAAGAAGTTGCCAATGCACTATTTTGCCCTTCTTTACCTATTTCCCCATGATTAGAAAATGCTCCAGTCAGTGGTTGTTCCTTATATACTACGACACGAGGGCTGCCATTGGGCAACCAACAGCCTTCCCTTTGCTACTATGAAACAAACATACCAGAATCGTTTCTCTAACTTGTATACAAATGGTTTGCATTATTTTCATCTTTTGTTCTTTCCATCCAATTTTATTCATTTCGCTTTCTGAGTCGAAATGGGCTGCCTCTGCAAATAAGCCTCCATGCAGTTCCCTGCGCTCCACTCAGGGCTGTTGTTCTTTCCTGACTGTGCACACAGAATGGTCTTGCCCTGTTAGAAGCCTCCATGCAAGTTGGTGAGGGTCCTGCTGGGCTCATAGCCTGGCCAAGCTCCTGTGGAGGTTCCATTCCATTTGTGCTAACTGGTGCCTCAATGTAGGTAACATTTATAGGACTGTCCTTAGTTTCATGATGGTAACATCATTTTTTAACTGGGATGACAATAGATGCAGATGTGCAACTCTGCACACCTCTGTGAGGCATCACATGTTCTATGAAAGTTATATACCAACTATTCACTGGTTCATATCAACACTAGAAATGAGGAGAGATTATACAACATATTTCACTGGGTGGGAAGAAGGAAAGAAGAAGATATTTCCCCCTTCTATTTCAAATTCATAGCTTGGATCCAGACTTAGTCATACTTAGTAGCCTTGAAACCAATGGGATTAAGCTACTCATGACTAATTTAAGTCCCATTGATTTGAATGGGTCTACTCTAAGTATGACTAAATCTGGATCCAACCCCATGCTGGGGATTTAATGCATACTCTTATGCATATTTACTTGGAAGTAGGTCCCATTCTGCTTGATGGGACTTAAGTTCAAGTGTGCATAGATCTGCAGCCATGTGATGCAAGCTTACTCAGAAGCACAACTGAGTTCAATGGGACAAACACCCTAGTAAGTATGATTAGGATTGCAGCCTTAGCTTATTATGGACTTACTGTAGATAAATGACCGATGAAATGGCCAAGGTCTTTCTGACTTTCTGCTCTCATTGTCTACAGACCAATCAGTGTTTCCACTTACTTGGATATATAAATCTAGCATAACCATACTGACTTCAGCACTTCCAAGAAACGAAATAAGCAGAAGGTTTCTAGATACAGTATGTCAGCCATATGTGTGAAATCATTTCCTGCACATCTGACACATTAATGGAGGCTTTTAAACCAATACATCATGCATGGATAGTACTTAATGTTCCATTTGCTGCCCCTAGCAAAGTGTTCAAATGTGTTAAAGTAAAAGCAGCAGCAGATGGCATAAGTTGTCTGAAAAATAGCTTACCATCTGAGTATTTTAATCAATGAGAGACCATTCTTAGCATAGCCTAGTCTCAAATACTAGATGTGCGTGCCAGACTTCAGGTACTAGTCACTGAGCAATCTGCGTTATTTCTACCCAAGGATCTAAAAGCCAGATAGCTATCTGATTCTGACCAAAGCCAAGAATGAACTAAAATTAAATCAAATCCATGACATTTCCAAAGCATGACCAGAACAGCAGAACTGAGAACTCAACATTCATGTCTGAGTGTCTTTCAGAACCCTGTAAGAGAACCCCCCTTTTAAATTTGAGATTAACTTGGGGTTGGGGTGAGTGGGAGTCAAGGATATCCAGTGTATTGTTGGGCTTATGTGTGTTGTTGTTTCCTTGGATTGTGGTGTTGTTTTTAACTGGATTTTAATTGGATATTTTGCAGGCAATTCCAATCTATAAGTATCTATTTGGAGTCTTGGAAATGTGGTAAGCTTTACTAGAAATGTGAGGCTTGGGAGAAAAAAAAAAAGAAAACAGAAACATTCAGAAAAAAAATATGTTCCAGCCTAAATTTTCAAAAAATCCCTGGGGGGAAAAAGAAAACAGCCCCCCCAACCCCATTTTCCTAGTTTTTCCCCCAGGCCTTCACATCTCTGAACTGCACATTTTAGCAAATACATACAAGCACAAGTTTTAAACACCCATACAGTGATTTGCTGCAGGGCACTGAGCTCCCTTTGAGTACCAAGGCTTTCTATTCAGTTCAGTGGAAGATGTTGCTCTCCATGCACATCTCGGTTAAAGTGAATGGGAAGCTTCACTTGCGCAGAAGCTCCAAGTGTGCATGCATTGCAGCACATTTATTATTATTATTATTATTATTATTATTATTATTATTATTATTATTATTATACCACCCACCAGCCAAAGCTCTCTTATACGGATCTTGGTCACAGTATTGGTATCCCTCTTGAAGTACTGAGTGAATGCATGGGGAAATTATGATGGAGAAAGGGACCAAGCTGCTGCTGTCCTGACAATGTGTCCCAAAATACTGATAGCAATCCACCCCCCATTCCAGTTGCCGAGTGACCTTACAGCACTACATCACATGCAGAACGTGAATAAAATACTCTTGAACTTATGTTTCCTCACGCTTTTTCTTAGAACAAAGCTCAACCAAGAGTAATAACATGCAATTTCTAAAGAGTGTTGATTCTAACAACCATTTTGGCATATGCTGAAATCACACATGTCCTACGGAAAGCCTTCAAAAATGTATGCAAGTTAAATCCAGACACTTTGAATGGTAACAGTTTCCACTACACATAAAACCACTAATCAAGACATTTTTATTTATTTTTTAAGTCCCCCAAAGCCACACAAAACATATCATATCATTTTTTCGCTCCATAAGATGCACCCCCCCAAAAAAATAGGGGGAAACGTCTGTGTGTCTTATGGAGCAAGGCCAAGCCACGGCCCACCAAGCAGCTGGGCTGAAGGATCAGCTGTTTGGTGGTGTGGTGCAGCGGCAGCAAGAGATTTGCTGCTACTGCGCCACAGCGCCAAACAGCTGATCCTTCGCTCATCTGTTTGGTGGGCTGGGGCTTGGCTGCGCGGGCGGGAAGGAGGCACCTGCAAACACCTCCTTCGCCTTCCCTCCCTCCTGCGGGAAGGATGCACCTGCAAACACCTCCTTCGCCTTCCCTCCCTCCGGCGCGCGCCTCAGCTCAACGTCTCCTGAAAGCAGTTATTTCCAGCAACCAGGTAGGGAGAGAAAGGTATTTTAAGCTAGCTGGGGCTCCAATGTTTGTTTTAATTATTTACCATGCTGTTTCTGTGTTTTGGTTTTAAATGGTTTTTTAGGATGCAATCCTATGCGTGTTTGGGGGGGGGAGTCCTACAACTCCCAGCATTCCCCAGCCAGCCATGCACAATCCTACGCACGTTGAGGCAGAAAAAAGCCCAGGGGCTTTTTTCTGCCTCAACTGTTTAGGATTGTGCCCTGAGTTGTTGATGTTTGCTTTCAGCTTTCAGCTATTCCGATCCAGCTGCCTGCGGCAGCAGCACCACCACCACCAACAGCGGATAAAGCGCAGGGTCGGGAAAGCCCTCCCCGCTTGGTTCTGTGACAGTGGCAGGGTTTTGTCATCATTTCACCATTTGGTTCAGAATATTTTTTTCTTGTTTTCTTCCTCTAAAACCTAAGTGCGTCTTATGGTCTGGTGCTTCTTATGGAGCAAAAAATACGTATACCTTTCTAGCCATCTCCCACTGAGAAAACCACTTCTAAGTTAGCAAAGTCCCATATTCTAAGTTTGGGTCATGATGGTATTTGCTGGCAGTGATGTGGAGGAGGGGAAATACAGGGGAGCGCAGCTTTGGTACTGTTTCCAGAGCAGGAGCTGTGATGAGCACCAGTAATTGACAGAACTCCCTTGCTCTGGCAAGTGAATGAGGTGATAGTGATGTTTTTAAAGTTGTACTACTGTTTGTGACAGATTAGTATAGAGGAAGTCAGAGGGGGAAATAATCAAGCAGAGGCTGGATACGGCTTTGCTTTCTTTAATGAGATTTCTGCTTCAAGCTAGCAATTTCACATGTTAACACAACTTGGCAAGATTGTTTGCATTCCTACTTAAAATCTAAGCGGTTGCATTTTAGCTGTCTGAAGATCACTTGTTAAAGCTCACTGTGTTTTACAAGCTGAACCTATGCAGTCAGACGTAAGCACCACTGAGTTCAATGGAGCTTACTTTCAGGTAACTATGCACAAAATTGCAGTCATGCTGATCCTAATAAATTGGATGTGCTGCTGCTCTTTGGTGTGTGTGTGTGTGTGTGTGTGTGTGTGTAGACACACAGTGTCATGGTGAGTGCATTTTCTCATGTGAAGTATACCTCTTACACAAAGTCACAAGCTATGCTTATCTAATTTTAGGAGTGAGGTATCTCCAATCTGAATAAATGAGAATGCTATTTACTAAGTCTTACAACACCATATGGAAGGAAACACAAAGTTTGTGAATAAGTGAAATCTAGATCATAGTGGCTCTACAGCATTTAGGGGTTTTCTTAGCCACAATTTATCTTGTCATTTCTCATTATATACATTTATTAACACCCTAAAATTAGCTATCCCTGCAGCAGGTTGTAAGCAGCCAGGTTCAGTGTGGGTTACTCCCAGGTAAGTGTGCATAGGACTGTATTCTAATCCCAGTGAAAGCAATGGGACTTTAATCAGTTGACAAATTTCATCCATTGCTTAACATAGGACTTAGTCACAACTATGGGCCTTTACATTGAAAATGAGTAACAGTAAAAATGTCAAAAAGATTTCAGTCAATAGAAGCATCTATATAATATTTTTCATTTTTTCCATTATAACTGGTAAGCATAATCTCTTCTACATATTAGTTAACAAGGTTGGTTGGTTCCCTTAGACAGTATAATGCCACAGATGGGTAATATGCTCATGCCTTAAACTGATAGAACATCTCAAACAGAAGTTACTAAAGCATCTGCTAGTAAAGTCCAAAATGTTACATCTATATTTACTAATTGACTGGTTCATATGACGCAACAATCCACCATGGGTAACCAGCCATGTTGGGTTGTCGTGTTGTCTGAATCCAGAATGGTTTCTGCAGGGTGGCTTATTTTTAATGAAAAAGCCACCCTGACAAACCATGGCTTGTTTTAGGGTTGTTCCTCCCCACAATGGGTTGTTGTGTCATCCAAACTTGGCAGGATGACTTTATTGTGGATTGTTGGGAATGGCTACAGAGCTACTTGGCAAGAACAACAAAAACTCTTGCCACTCGCTTTTGCGATCTCGCTAGCGACTGCCCTTCTCCAGATGCCAAAATGGCACTTTGGGAGGACTGTCACTCATTCCTCAGCTTTTTGGTGCCTCAAAAAGCACAATCAGGATTGTATGTTTTCCCCCGGTCCCTGAAAATTGCATTATTTTTTTAAAAAAAACTGTTTTGAAGGTTGGACCTTCGCAAGTACACACTTACAATATGTGTAGTCTTGCCTGGTCAATTTCCTTGTCTGTTTCAGCTGTCAAAGGGAAGACAAGGCAAGACTGCATATAGGCTCATTTGCGCACAGTTCCCAGGCGTCAAGTGCCTAACTGTCAATGGAAAATACCGGTAATGGGGGGGGGGGAGAGGCAAAAGTAGATGCACCAAACAGGGGTAGGGCAATATCACCCACTTAGCAATATAATCCTCTCAATTTTAACTGTTGAACTGACAGTTCTCAGTGTCCTCCACCTTTTTAACACTCCCTCAAGCCTCTAGTTACTCCAGAAAGGGGAGATATTAACTCCCTCCCTTTTCGCAGCTCCTTTTCGGAACACTTACTGCTATGCTTACTGTGGTTACCTGACAGTTAACACCCCACCCCCAGCAGAAATATAAACAAATTTAATGGCTGGGAAGTAAATGAAGGGGAAATTTGCACTAATTTAAATGCTAGGAAGCAAAAGGAGGGGATAGTTGCACAGCTGCAGTAACTGCTCTGAAAAAGGGCAGTTACCGTAATATCTCCCCTTTCTGGAGTAGAGGCAGACTCAGGGAAGAAAAGGTGGAGGTTTACACTTGGCCTGAATCACTAGGTGGCTGTCCAGCTGGAAACTCAGCCAACTACTGCTGATAAGTTTGTAGCGAACAGATAATCCAAGGTCACTTAATTACCATCTTGGTGTTTTCAGAAGAGAGGCAGAAGAATAGTCAGGCAGCCCAGGGTTGAAGACAGCAAGCATAACAAATCCAGTTTCCACTCAGGGCTCAACACAGCGTACTCGACGATAGTGCAGGATCATACACAGGAATCAATTCAGAGCAAAGGATGCAGGAGCACAGGAACAAGGTACACGGGTTAAGGAGCCAGAATAGACATTGTTTTCCAGCACCCCCTTTGGTGTGTTTGTGGGGTTTTTAACCAGAAACAGCCTGGATTCCCCCCATGCTCCCAATTGCAGCTAATTAGGGAGTTTTGTAGTGTAACCTGGCACTTTGCCTGAGAGGGAAAACCTGTGCCCTTCACTTAATGTGGTGGCGTTCTTGGGGGCTGGGTGGTCTTCCTATCTCCTGCTTGGACTCCGAGTCCTCCCGGGGAGGGGGAAGACTCCCACTATTCATCCCCAAGGGCCCTGCCTCCTCGTCCAGTCCATGCCTGTCTTTTTCCTGGGTCCCTGCTTCTGACTCATCCTCAGAGGAAAGGAAATCCTTGAAGCCAAGTAAGTCAGGCTCCTCAGTGGAGGAGGATTCCTCAAGGGGGGGGGGCATGACAGGAGTACACTGAGAACTGTCAGTTCAGCACCTAAAATCGAGAGGATTACAATTTACAATACTAAAGCGGTGATAATGTCCCCCCTCCCTTTTGGTGCACCTTCTTTTGCTGCTTTTTTGCCCTTTACTGGTGCTTTTCCATTGACAGCTAGGCACTTGGTCCCTGGTAACTGTGTGTAAATTAGTCTATGTGCACTCTCGCCTTGTACTCCCTTTGACAGCTAAAACAGACAAAGAAATTGTCCAGGAAAGACTACACATATCGGATAGCCATAAGTGTGCACATGAGAAGGGATGACCAAAATACATTATGAATGTACAACTCTTAATATATAAATGTACTATACACTGTCATTTAAAAGAAAAGAAAATATGATAGGAATTAAATTTCCATGCCACATTGTCCACTAGGTAAGTGCAACTATTGCTTTGTAAGCTGGACAACACATGCCACGTTTCATACAGAGAGTTTAATACCCCCCCCCGTATTTAGATAACACAAATTGGATTGGAGGGGCAATCCAAACCCCTCATATCTGCTGGCTGGCAAGGTTAGGATGGGGTGGTAGAGGCGCCCTCCCACTGGCAGAGAAAGGAGCTCCACTGGCACAGCGAGGAGCTCCAGTCAACCCAGAAATTCAATTCCACCCGTGCAAAGCTTCCACAGGCTTAAAGGTACCACTGGTGGTTTTCCCACCAGTGGTAGCTGGCACTAGGCTCCAAAATGAGACATTTTGGGTGGCTTTGGATCTGCTGGATCCAAAGCCCCTTTGGTCCCCCAAGGGGCCCCAGGTTTGGGCCCCTTAACTATACCAGTCTGGAGTTGCCATAATTCATCCCCACCATCGGTTCCAACAACTATGAGATAAAGTTTGTTAGGGAAGCTGTTTAGTCAGCAGGAGTCTTACAAGGTTCAAGAAAGCACAAGATGCCAGAACAAGAATGCTTAAGCAAGAATGCAAAGGCTTCTGGGACAAAAACAAATCTAATAAGGACAACAGTGAAATGGAGTTCATATTTCCTCTGCTATTCATGACGGATGGATCTAATGATCTCATATCATGGCAAGAAATTGCTTAATAGTGGAAAGCAAGCAGGGGTGGGTGTGTTTTAAATTAATATTACCAGATGAACTGAACTTAAGACCTTGCCCTAGGTAACAAAAGCATACACAGCAGCCACTTGCTCAGGCAATACCTCATTAAAACCAACAGGACTACATCAAACGAGGGCCTTCTCTTACATCTCTAAAATTTCAAAACAGCACAGCTCTGTATATGGCTAGTCCCATTGAGTTCAATGGGCTTTACTCTCAGGTAGGTTTGCATAGGATTGCCACATTAATGAAGGTTTGAGTTTGCAGCAGAAGTGAGGAGAAAGGATCTCCCTGATATTCTTTTAATCAGGAAGAGAACAAATACCTGCCAATGTTTTCTCATTTGCAGTGGGCTTGATTGCTTTCTGCTAGGACTTTGCAGTAGAGTCATTAAGGATTCTGTTAAAAGTGTAGTGTAGCCTTTACTGTGCCTATTAGCCACCACAGAAGAAGAATATGCAATAATTATGGCTTTCAGTGTATTATATCCCAAGCTGTCTCATTAAAGCAACAAACATGCTTTGATCATGAAAAAAGCATTATGAAAGATATACGGTACTTTCTACGCCACAAGTTTAGCTCAAATAGGGGGCAGTTCAATTTGAAATGGCTGTTTATTCATTACAGCCTATCCAAAATTTAAAGTGGACTCGGGGTTCCATAACTTTAAAGAAGTTGCCCACTTTAACACAATTTTGGAGTGTACTTATAACATTGTGCATGATAATTTGCCAAAATGTATATATTGCATAAACATCAGAACCTTCACATGAAGGGAAGTCTGAATAATATGATTTCTATCAGCTTGTCTTATACATAATTATAACAATACTGTCATAAGTGCTCAACCACACATATTTCTTTCCCTCCCTTGAAAGGACATCTGCATATAATGTTAAGCCATAATTACACAACACTGCATAGAATTTAACAGCTCTAAGTCCTGTATATATATATTTTAAAAAAGATGTAGGATGATACTTCTTGAAGATGAAGAAAACTATGATACTGATTTGCTAAGCCTGGGCAAACATTCTAATAGTACTATAATTAGGGGTGGAATAAGAACGTAAGAAGAGTCATGCTAGATCAGAGCAAAAGCCTCTCTAGTCCAGCACTCTGTTTACACAGTGCCTATGGGAAGCCCACAACAGGACATGAATGCAACAGCACCCTCCTGCTTGCGACACTGGAGATACGGTAATAGTCATCTTGACTTATCCTCCATCAATTTGTCTAATCCCTTTTTAAACTGTCCAAGTTGGTGGCTGTCACTATATCCTGTGGTAATGAGTTCCATAATTTTACTATGCACTGTGTGAAGAAGCAATTCCTTATATCTGTCTCTTTCCTGAGTATCCCACCATTTCATATCTGTGGATGACCTTGGGCTCTAGTATTATGAGAAAGGGAGAAAAACTCTCCCTATCCACTTTCTCCACACCATGCATAATTTTTCCACCTCTATCATGTCCTCCCTTACTAGCCTTTTTTCTATGTGAAAAGTCCTAAATGTTGCTCCAACTCCTTGACCATTTTGGTTGCCCTTTTCTGCACTTTTTCCAACCGTACAACATTCTTTTTAAGGTGCAGGGACAAGAACTGTACATAGTTCAGCCCACCATGTACTGTACACGACAGCCCACCATAGCTTAATTTACCCAGAGGGACGGTTGTGTCGTGCTGGGCACCTGCAGGCACCATTTTTCCATGGCACCCGCAGGTGCCCAGCTTGTCATGTTGTGCAAACCCAGGTGGC
The DNA here is from genome assembly GCA_021292165.1 of Shinisaurus crocodilurus. NCBI lineage: Eukaryota > Metazoa > Chordata > Lepidosauria > Squamata > Shinisauridae > Shinisaurus > Shinisaurus crocodilurus. The sequence continues at coordinate 102,585,994 of CM037879.1, read as the reverse complement.
AGGGGCTGAACCCTCAAATAACCCATGGCTTTTAGGGTTATTTGAGGATTGCCTAACCCTCAAACAACCCCTGCTGACTGGGTTCACATAAAATGACAAGCCACAGCAAGCCAGGCACCTGTGGGCAACATGCAAAAATGGTGCCCACAGGTGCCTGGCATGACACAACAGCCCCTGCGGGTAAATTAAGCCACAGAGAGCTGTCATGTCATGCAAACCAAGTCAGTGAGTTGGAACCAATGCTGCCCTCCACTGATGTGGGATCCCGTGGGCAGCTGGTTGGCCGCTGTGTGAACAGAATGCAGGACTAGATGGACCTTTGGTCTGATCCAGCCTGGCTCTTCTTATGTTCTTATGATGGAAGGAGTTCCATCAGTGGAACTGGGAGATGGCAGCAGCTCCTTGCACACCCTCAAAAGCTGCCCTGGAGGGCTGGGAGATCCTCCAGAGCAGATATTCAGGTGGTTTGGAGGGCTGCAAGGGAGAGAAGAGAGCAGGAAATCCCATTGCAAATATGACATTGGATCTAATCCAGATTTCCAAGTGTGGTTGCACCATAGAGTTCCAAGATCTCTTTCTTTCCTGATCAGTCACTGCCAGCTCAGACTCTTATCATAGAATCATAGAATCATAGAAAAGTAGAGTTGGAAGGGGCCTACAAGGCCATCGAGTCCAACCCCTTGCTCAATGCAGGAATCTAGGTCAAAGCATCTCTGACAGATGTCTGTCCAGCTGCACCTTGAATGCCTCCAGAGTGGGAGAGCCCACGACCTCCCTAGGTAGTTGATTCCATTGTCTTATTGCACTGACAGTCAGGAAATTTTTCCTGATGTTTAGGTGGAATCTAGGTTCCTGTAACTTGAGCCCATTATTCCGTGTCCTGCAAACTGGGATGATCTAGAAGAGATCTTTGCCCTCCTCTGTGTGACATCCCTTCAAATACTGGAAGAGTGCGATCGTATCTCCCCTCAGTCTCCTCTTCTGAAGGCTAAACATGCCCAGTTCTTTCAGTCTCTCCTCATAGGGCCTTGTTTCCAGTCCCTTTATCATCCTTGTTGCCCTCCTCTGAACCCTCTCCAGTTTGTCTATGTCCTTCTTAAAGTGAGGTGCCCAGAACTGGACGCAGTACTCAAGATGAGGCCTAACCAGTGCCGAGTAAAGGGGAATTATCACTTCCCGCGATTTGGAAGCTATACTTCTATTAATACAGCCCAAAATTGCATTTGCCTTCTTTGCAGCCACATCGCATTGCTGGCTCATATTCAGTTTGTGATCTACCACAATTCCAAGATCCTTCTCACTTGTAGTATTGTTGAGCCAAGTGTCTCCCATTCTGTAACTCTGCATTTGGTTTCCTCTCCCTAGGTGCAGCACTTGGCATTTATCCCTATTAAATTTCATTCTGTTGTTTTCGACCCAGCGCTCCAGCCTATCGAGGTCACTTTGAATTTTGTTTCTGTCTTCCAGAGTATTAGCTGTTCCACCCAACTTTGTGTCATCTGCAAATTTGATAAGCATTCCCTGTACCTCCTCATCCAAGTCATTAATAAAAATGTTGAAGAGCACCGGGCCCAGGACCGAGCCCTGTGGTACCCCGCTCGGTATCTCTCCCCAGTTTGAGAAGGAACCATTGATAAGCACTCTTTGAGTCCGATTCTGTAGCCAATTGTGGATCCACCTGATAGTTGTTCCATCTAGCCCACTCTTAGCTAGCTTAATAATCAGGATATCATGAGGCACTTTGTCGAAAGCTTTGCTGAAGTCCAGATATATAATGTCCACAGCATTCCCACAGTCCACAAGGGAGATTACCCGATCAAAAAATGAGATCAGATTAGTCTGACAGGATTTGTTCTTGACAAATCCATGCTGGCTTCTAGTAATCACCGCATTATTTTCAAGGTGCTTGCAGACTGACTTCTTTATAATCTGCTCAAAAATCTTCCCGGGGATTGATGTCAGACTGACTGGCCTATAGTTCCCAGGTTCCTCCTTCTTGCCCTTTTTGAAGATGGGAACAACATTTGCCCTCCTCCAGTCGTCTGGCACTTCACCTGTCCTCCATGATTTCTCAAAGATAATACTCAGCGGTTCTGAGAGTTCTTCTGCCAGTTCCTTTATTACTCTAGGATGCAGCTCATCAGGCCCTGGAGATTTAAACTCGTTCAGAGTAATCAGGTGCTCCTTGACCATTTGCCTATCAATCTCAAGCTGCAATCCTGCCCCTACAGTCTGCACTTCAGGTTTGCCAGGGGGGTCATAGACCCTCTTTTGGGAGAAGACCGAGCCGAAGTAGGAATTGAACACTTCTGCCTTTTCTTTGTCTTCTGTTATCAATTTGCCATTCTCATTGCGTAGTTGAACCACCAGTTCTTTCTTCTGTCTTTTACTGTGCATGTATCTGAAGAAAGCTTTTTTGTTGCTTTTAGCATTCCTCGCTAACCTTAGCTCATTCTCAGCTTTAGCCTTCCTGACACTATTCCTGAAGTTCTGTGCTACCTGCCTGTACTCTTCCCCTGTAGCCTGTCCTTCCTTCCACTTCCTATACGTGTCCTTTTTTGTTTTCAGGTCATCTTTGAGTTTATTGTGAAGCCACATTGGCTTCTTCTGTTGCCCTCTGCCTTTTTTCCTTCTGGGAATTATTTGCAATTGTGCCTTTAAAATTTCCTTTTTTAAAAACTCCCACCCCTCCTGGGCTCCCTTTCTCGTGAGAGTCACTTGCCATGGGATCTTACTAATCATTGTTCTGAGTTTGTTAAAATTGGCTTTCCTAAAATCCAGGGTACGTGTTTGGCTACACTCAGCTTTTGCTTCCGTTAGAATCAAGAACTCAAGTATAACATGGTCACTTTCCCCCAGAGTTCCCGAAACTGCCACTTTATCCACTAACTCGTCTCTGTTGGTTAGAATCAGGTCAAGGATAGCCGATCCTCTAGTTCCTTCCTCCACTTTCTGTAGGAGGAAGTTATCAGCAGCACAGCTCAGGAATTTCTTGGAGGGGCCATGTTTGGCTGAATAAGTCTCCCAACAGATATCAGGGAAATTGAAGTCTCCCATTACTACCACATCGTGCCTCCTTGAAACAATGGCAATTTGCTTTTCAAAAGTTCCATCCTTGTCTTCTCCTTGATTGGGTGGTCGGTAGTAGACTCCAACCGCCATGTTCGTTTTATTCTTTGCCCCCTTTATTTTAACCCAGATGCTCTCAATGGGGCTGCCAAGCTCCTCTTCCTGTATCTCTGTGCAGAGATACGTATTTTTAACATACAGTGCAACTCCACCTCCCTTTCTGTTGCTTCTGTTCCTTTTGAACAAGTTATACCCTTCAATTGCTGTATTCCAGCCATGGGAGTCATCCCACCAGGTTTCAGTTATCCCTATCAAGTCGTACTTGCCCTCATGTATCAAGAGTTCAAGTTCGTCTTGTTTGTTGCCCATACTCTGGGCATTAGTATAGAGACATCGAAGACTATGTGCTTTATAGTCCGACTTTCCCCCTACATTTTGTGGTAGACTATCAATGGGCACCGCTGGAGCTGTTCTCTCCATTGTGGCATAGAGGCCTTCCTCCATTGGTACCCCCGAGTTTATGTCTCCCTCCCCTGTTGGATTCAGTTTAAAGCCCTCCTGATTAAGTTCCTCATGCTGTGGCCAAACACATTCTTCCCAGTCCTTGTGAGGTGCAACCCATCCTTTGCCAGCAGTCCATCTTCCAGGAAGTGTAGCCCGTGGTCCCAGAATCCAAATCCCTCACGTCGGCTCCACCTTCGTAGCCAGTCATTCACTCGGAGTATTTTTCTTTCCCTTTCTATGCCTCTTCCAAGTACTGGAAGGATGGATGAGAAAACTATCTGGGCCCCGAAGTTCTTGAGTTCCATTCCCAGCTCTTCAAAGTCTGCCGTGATTTCTTTGTAACTCCGCTTGGCAGTATCATTTGTACCCACGTGGAAGAGAAGAAAGGGGTATGTGTCGGTGGGCTGTATGAGCCTCGGCAGCTGCTCTGACACATCCTCAATCCGTGCCCCGGGGAGACAGCACACCTGGCGAGTCCATGGGTCTTCACGACATACTTTGGCTTCGATCCCCCGCAGGAGGGAGTCTCCCACTACGAGTACTCTTCTCTTCCTCTTGCTGTAGGCCTTGGTTTGATTGCCTCCACTTGACTGACCCTCAGCCTCTTGCTCGCTGTCACGTTGGGTGCCCGGTAATCCGTCCTCTGCAGGCTGTCCTCTGCTCTCGTCCTCAAGTACATGGAAGCGGTTCCATAGCTCCACTGCTTCCACAGGCGCAGAGTGTCTTGTAGTTCTTCTGCTCCTAACAGTCACCCTTTTCCAGGGAGTTCCCCCTGCGTTATTTTCCCTTGCCTCTGCAGTCTCCGACTCCGCCTCATCCTGCCGTTGCCCTTCTGGCTCCTGTACTGTGCTTTGGTGCTGTAGATCCACCGTTCTGTCTAAGAACTCCTCGCTTTCTCTTATGCTCCTGAGGGTTGACACTTGCTGCTCCAGTCCTCTGACCTTTTCTTCCAACAGCGTGACCAGCTTGCACTTGTTGCACGTGTAGGCCATGTTGATCTCCGGCAGGAAAACAAACATTGCACACCCCTTGCAGGTCACCACCACTGCTGAGTCCTTTCCTTCCATAGTGCTCTGTTTCTGTCTTCCTAGAATTTTATTTTATTTTATTTTTTTTAGGGACCTCCCCCTTGACCTCCCCTGCCGAACTCCCCTGCCAAACTCCTGTTTGCTCTCCCTGTGCGCTCTCCCTGTGCGCTCGCTCTCTGGGAGCCTGCTTGCCTTATCACAGTCCCAAAAACAGCTGGAGCCTCTCTCCTGTTGTGCTCCTGCTCAGCTGGGAGTCAGGAACAGAAACATGTGTGTAAAGTTAGGTACTTTTGTCCCATTGAGTATTACTTTACACTTGCTTACAGTGAACCACAATTAAAATTGCCATTTTAATGCCTATTCTCTGAGTTTGGAGAAATTGGTTTGGACCTCCTCACAATCCCTTTTTGTTTTAACCATCTCAGTGCAAACTTGGCCACCTCACTGCTCACACCCCAACTTCAGATAATTCATGAACAAATGAAAAAGCACTGATCCCAATACAGATCCTTGGGGGTCCCACTGTTTACCTTCCTCCATTGCGAGAACTGACCATTTATTCCCACTCTTTCTTTACTGTTTTTTAACCAGTGATCTATCCATAAGAGGGCCTCTCCTTTTATCCCATGACTGCTAGGTTTGCTCCAGAGTCTTTGGTGAGGGACTTTGTCAAAAGCCCTTTTGAAGTCCAAGTAAACAATTTCTACTGGATCATCTCTATCTACATGTTTACTGACACTCTGAAAGATTAGCAAAATAGGGCTTACCTCCACAGAAGCCATGTTAATTATTTTTCAGTGGAACCTGTACATCTACCGTATGTTGATAATTTTATCTTCAGTAACACTTTCCAGCAATTTACACTGACTAGATGTTAAGCAAAGTGCCCTGTAGTTTCTTTAGCTTCTCTGCAATTTCCTCATCCTCCTTTAGTATTCCTTTAACTCCATTGTCATCCAATGGTCCAACTTCCTCCATAGCTAGTTTCCTGCTTATGATGTATTTAAATATTTTTTAATTGTTACTCTTAATGTCATTAGCAATATCGTCCTCAAAATCCTCTCTCTTTTTTGGCACCTCTTGTCTGCCTGTAATTCCCTTGTGCAAGTTAGTGTTTCTTTTTGTTCTCCTTGTTTGCAGAAGACTTCAGTTTTCTGAAGGAAGCCTTATTTTCTAACGGGTTCACTGACACTGATTTTTAACTATGATTGTGACCTCTTGGACTTCGTGCTACCTCTCCTGACCTGTGGTGCACATTCTAGTTCAGCTTCTATTATTGTGGGTTTCAGTAACTCCCAAGCATTCTTGACCCTCTTGACTTTTCCTTTCAATTGCCTTTTTACCAGCCTCCTCATTTTAGACAGGTTTCCTGTCATACTTTCCATTTATCTCTATCAACTTGTGTTGCTTCTGTGGGTCTCTTAAATATGAGCTGTGATCGACAAGCTTTCACACATAAGAACATCAGATTGAGGATTTTGCACATGGTACAAAATGGTAGTCAGTTTTTGTATGTTTCTTGTTTTTATAAATGCACCACCATGTGACAAAATGGAGGTAGTGTAGTGTCCTCATTTTCTGTGGAAAAAAGAACACTGACTCCCATACCTCTGTGTTGGATCTTGAATTCATCAGGCAGGGATATATTTGCAAGCAGCATTACCATTTCACTGAGAAGGTTATTATATTCACCCAAGTATTTTAGATGGTGATGCATGTAAATACAAACATAAAGAAACATAAAAGGAGATTTCTGAAATGTGTGAAGACATGTGCTTCCTTTCCTATAGCCATCACAATGTTTATTAAAGAGTGGGGAAAAGGTAGATTTTTTCCTCTACCCTTTCAATCATTGTTACAGACAGAATTAGGCTCCTCAGTTAATCCAGAGTAAAAGGGTACAATTGTATGGATCGTTACAAACATGTCTTCTCTCTCTACACACACACAATTTATTTGCTCCTAGTACAACTGCATAGTCTGGAGAATCCAGTCACACCTCCTGATCTCAGGTAAGTGTACATGATCCACAAAACTGGAAGGTACTAATTAGTGGAGATTTTTCTCCAACAAATTCTGCTGCAAAGTAATGTAGAGCTGAGCTATGCGCTCCATGGAATCATGCAATGCAGCAGCTCATGCCAAACAGTACTGCTTCAGACTGCAGCAGGTGGGGGATTGCATGTATGAATGCTCCATCATGAAATAAAACAAAATGAAACAAACAAACAAAAATACCTCCACCCTGAATTCTCTTGAGGTCTGAAGTGGACTAGACTAAAAAGTACTGCCAGGATCTTGAGACAGAATTCTTAAATATTTGTAACCCTTGAGCAGACTTGTTGTTTTGTAATAATTCACAAATTATTCACTACTTTTTGCAACCAATAGATTATTTGGGACATCAGTGCATTAAAAGAAAATGAATAAAACACTGCCTAATAATACACTTTCAGCAACCTTGGTACCAATTTCAACTGGAAGTTTCTGTGAACTGGTATCCTGTTCCTGATGATATATTCTGCATTTGCTTAGATCTGAAGGAGGAAAGAAACCAACGTTGAAGGATGCCAGGAAGCAGCTGATGAGTCATAAGGAAAGCTTTGTGGGTGCAAGGCAGGAGGTGGGAGGAAATGAAGATGCAAATATGCTGGGTGGGTTACTTATGAAATTGAGATGGATCAGTTTGCAGTCTGCAAGCTGAAACTCAGAGGTTTTGTACATCAAGGAACCCAGAGAGTATTTAAAAGAAGAAGAAGAAGCAGCTCTTTGACATTTGTCATTTTGAAATTTTAATTACTACCAAGCCCTTAACCCCATCTCCTTTTGATGCTGAGCACTGGGAAGACATCCATGATCATTGCATGAACTGGTTGATCTCCCTTCTTCATAGAATGCTTGCGATATTTAATAGGGGGAAAGCAATAACACAGGCAAACAGAAAAGCAAAAAGAGAATAATGGATGTTTAGCCACAAGGGGTCACCAACATTTCTTTGGTGAACAAAAATCAAAGCTATTAACATAATGAATGTTATATGAGGCAAATATGGGAAAGGGGAACAACAAAAATGAGTCTTTTTTGTTGTTGCTGCTGCTCATTCAAAGCATCAGGAAGTTTTTAAAATTGTCACAGAGCTTTCCCTTTTTGGGGGTCTATACAGGAGACTTACAAAGGCCAACTTGTGGGAGAATGGTTTGGCCTTTTCTCCTCATTTCCCATGTATCAATGCCCTTTTGAAAGCTGTAGAGATTGGCATTTAAACATCCCAGTATTGATGACAATATGCTCGCTGTCATGCTATGCAAAAAGGCAGCAGGGAACGCAAACACAGCCTTGTCATCAAAGCCCATTCCTTTCTGCAGCACTGTAAGATGGTCGATTCATATTCAGCCATATCAATTGTCTAACCACCTAACCAGGTGGCAGGACTGATTAGGCTCTGGTCTGGATTAACAACTTATCACATGATAAAACTGCTCATGGATTGTTCCATGTCATGCTACAGATAAGCAGATCACATGAATTAATTCTCCCCAATTATTTTTTAACCCCCCCTACACACAGACAACTAGGGGCAGCTCCGCAAATTATGATGCCTTTGAAAGCTGTAGAGATTGGCATTTAAACATCCCAGTATTGGTGACAATATGCCCGCTGTCGTGCTATGCAAAAAGGCAGCAGGGAATTATTGCTTTGGAGAACACCGGTATTGCACCAGCATTTCCTGTAGCAAACATGTACCATGTGACTGTCACAAGACGTCTGCATGCGTCTTTAAACACCAGTGCACCAGTCTGGTTAACCTGCCCCAGTCAAGTTTCCCAGAAATACTTACACTGATGCATTTATACAGGTTGTGTGTGTGTGTGCATTGCCCACATATTATACGTTTGCTGCAGGAAACAAAGGTATGGAGCTGCCTTACATGTCAAAGAATAAGGATATTCTATGTGTAAGTATGCAGGGGAGCATCCAAACATGCAATTCCACAGCTACTGTCCAAAATAGTAAAGTCTAGGTCCAGTTTGACCAGGTTATTAATTGTTTGTCTAGATCATGATTGTCTAGACTGGACCCTTGGACTGTCTTTGTTCACTTGTACGGTGTTCATTAAGAAAGCTCTATCAATGGCAGCTAATCCTTGAGAACTATTTTATGCATAGCCTCATTACCAACTTTTTTTCTAACAGGGTTCCTGTGCCTTTAACAGTTGCATATCAAGCAGAAAGCCCCCCCCCCCCAATATGATTATTGCATCTGCATGCTGGGAAAAAGCTTCACCAACTGAATTTCTGCTTCTCATCCAGTTAGTAGTTAAAGGCATAGGACTATTGAAGGCATCAGCATCATATCTGGGATGGTCTAGAGCAGGATGGGCAACTTGTGGCCTTCCAGATGTTTTAACCTACTCTTCCTGTCAGCATAGCCATGGTGAGAGATGATGGGCATTGTAGGCCAAAACATCGGGAGGGCCACAAGTTGCCCACCCTTTGTCTAGAGCAGGGGTGCAGAACCTCTTTCAGCCCAAGGACTGATTTCAATTTTGTAGAAGCTCTTGGGCCAAAGGCAAAAAGGGGTGTGGCCGAAACACACAAACAAAAAATACAAAAATATCATCACATTTTGGCTTAAAGCTCAGAGGGAGCAATCCTATCACCCCTAGACAGCATCCGAGGGACCATAGGATATTTCAGATTCCCAGATCTGAGGCAGTGCTCCAACATCGGAGCTGGGAATTGGTGCTCTGACCCCACTCCTCCTCACAGCTGGCATGGAAAGAACTGCACCGGCTGCTCTCTGAGATCGGGAAAGTGACCTTGGAGAAGGGAAGAAGGGGCGGCTCCAGTGGGCGGGGAGGGGAGGACACTGGAGAGGCCAGGGCACGAGCTATCCTGAGGCCTCCCCAGCTGCCTTCCCTCCCTTTTTGAAACACTGTTGCTAGATGGACAAAAAAGTCCCATCTAGCGAAAGTGCAGGGCACAAGGACAGGTAAGTGAAGATTGCCTCCGTTGCTCCTCCCGCCCTGGACAGGATGATTGTAAGCCTCTGAGTTTGGGGGCTTATGATCATCACAGTAGGATTGTGCCCTTACTGTAGTAATTAAGCCTTAGAGAGTCTTTTAGAATGGGGAAAAAAACTGCACAAAAGCTGGGGAACCACCCAATGATACATGGTTTGGGGAAAGGGGGTGGGGCCAGAGGAAGTGGGCATGACCTTCTGGGGACCCCTGCCCTGGAGGGTCAGATTGGGACCTCTAGAGGGTCAGATTTAGTCTGCAGGCCTGAGGTTCTGCACCTCTGTTCTAGAGTGACAGAACTAGAAATGAACTGGTCTCATGGGCCCCTCAAGCAAGGCGGCTCTATCATTCATTCATTCATTCATTCATTAATATATTAGTTGTCCTATAGCCAAAGCTCTTGGGGAGTCATATATGATAAAACACAATAAAAGTGATAAAAGTCCAATAAACAGCACTTAAAACACAGATTTGAAAGCAGTGGTAAAACAACATATTCAAGCAGTTGCACCAACAGTTACACAGAAGCCCTGCACTGGGCATGTCTAGATCTTGGCTCTGAAAAAGAAGGTACCAAGCAAGTCCTCTGCAAAAAATCTCAAAGACTGGGATGGTTCATGTACGCATTTTAAATCTCATTGGTTTTCACAGGGATGCACCAATGTGTGCTTCAGTCTTTCCCATTGGGATCAATGGGACTTAATCTGAATCATGCCCCACGTTACCCTACAGGGCTATTCCTTCAAATCTTAGGGAGCTTCCAGGCAGAAGGTTTTCAAGATTCAGGTGTGCTGGTTCTAAGAGCCACAAGGGAACTATGATGATTACCATAGAAGTCTCATCCAATTCGCAAACTGGGCATCACAATAATCAGTATAGGTAACCCAGTCAAAAAGAGTAACTCTTCCACAAAACCGCTTAGAGATTTTATTATGCTAAGCAGTATATAAGTATTATTAATAAAAATAAACAAATGAATAAATAAAAACCCTGAGCTGGTTGGGATCCTTTTCCTGTGATATCTCCCCCCGTCCCCCGCTTTCAGATTTATATTTCTTTATTTGTATTTATCAAACTATTTATAACTTGCCTTTCCATCTCCAAGAAGGGATGCTCAAGATGGATAAAACCTATCATAAAACCACACTCCAGCCCCCTGCAAAACAATAGACAGCAACATCACTAATACATTAAGAACTGATCAGAAGTTCTCCAAGAATGACCTAGAGAAAATGATGTCAGAACAATGTGGTTTTAATTCAGGGATGGGAATTAAATTAACCTCTGGCTCGTGAGCCTAATGTGGCACACAGATGCGTGGGCCCTAGACTGAGGCTAGCAGGGAGAGGAATCCCTGATAGGGAATTGCAGGGAAGCAATCACAGATAACAGCAGAGATTCCCCTGCGTGCTGCTCCCTCTCCCAACTGGGAGGGCAAGTGGCACACTAAAGAGAATTCCTGCTGTTATCTCCGATCTGCTTCCCTGCAATTCCAGCCCCTTGTTTCTAGTCCTGCCCCCCTGGAGCAACAGAGAACAAATCTGCTCCATTAAGGACTCCTGCTCATGTCGGCTCTGTAGCTGTAGCTTTGCACTAAAGCACTAAACCAGCTGTGAAGGAAGCTGCCATCTGGACAAGTCTGTGCAACTCTGATACCATGTCCAGAGCAGTCAAAAAAAGACTAGTGTATGAATACTGTCAAATAGGATTATGCCCGATATTTGTTTTGCCAGTTATGTTTGTTTACGTGAGGCTTCTAAATCAAAACCAGAATTGTCTGTTGTTGTTTCTTTCCTCCAGACCAATTAGCACCATGTTTTTGCATTATTGCAGGTCAGAGGATTACTGTGTTTTATCTACAAGAACATTATATATTTATATATATATATATATACACACACACGCACGCACACACACACCCCTAATTAACAATCCTCGGTTCATTTTGTCTTGACGAGTGAAACATTCAGTATTAGTTTATGCTGCAGCAAATGGGAGAGAAGAGAGCAAAACAGAGAAGGAATAAATATGAATGCAAATAAATATCCCATTTACAGGGATTTGGTTCAGTAATGCACCGTGGATGAAAGAGTCATGTTTATGAATTGGCAGAAAACTAAAATTTTATTTGGCAGTTAGAGAACCCTTTTAATGAGACTGCAAAACAGTGACCTTTAGATGAAGGAAAACAGAAGGGTGGATGTGGAGAGGCTTTGAACGCTTATTTACAAGCCCTTTTCTGTTTTGTTTTTGTTTTAATTTTACGTGACTGATGGTCAAAAGACCATCAAGGCAACATGGCAATGTATGAAATGTAAGAACTCATAGAAGCAAAACACGTATGTGGAATTTGGGAAGGAGATAGCAGAATTAAATAAGCAAGGAATAACAACTCCTGCTTTCATGCACCTTAGCCACTGGAAAGATGTATCTGTCTATATCTGAATAAGCCCCATCTCTGTCCCTTTATAGATTTTATGTCTGTAGATATCTGCCTCCCCCTCAAAGCTAGACTGTAACAACTTCTGTTCTTCTCACTCAGTTTCTCTCTTCACTTATATTACACATTTCTTGTTCTTTCCCTATCTGTTCCTCTAGTGCCCTCACTCTTTACCAGCTTTGCTTTTTGACCTGTCCATCTCTAGTTTTCAAGTTCAACCCATCCTTATGTTTGTGCCCTTGGAATTCAAAATCTCCACGACTTCTGTCTCACTGCGTTTCTCAGTGCTCCTTTGTTTTTGCTTTGATAATAGTGTACAATCAACATTAAAGAGCACCCCTTGCACAAGAGGCATTCAGGAAGAAAGGCTTCACAAAGACACACAGCATCTCCTTTCTTCTTTCTTTAGTGCAGATGTGGAACTGAAGGATGTACTTTCTTCAGTAAGTGGTTTCTTATTTATAAACTAATGGGTTCAACAGTTCTGTCTGCACTGCGACAGGTAAGTGAAGCAAAAATTGCAGATTTCTTTGACCCAATACATGAGTTATGTAAACATTAAAACCAGTCTGGGACATGTTAAGTTTCTGTGTATTTTGAAAGTGGTGCATGTTTTGTTAGACCCATATAATGTACTCTCTCTTTTTCTCCCCCCACATATGCAAAGGCTGCAAAACCAGGCACACTAATTCAGAAGTAAGCCCCATTGAAACCAGCACATAAATATGGATAGCATTGGGCCAAGAGAGGACACAGTATTGATCAGCAATTAACTGGTGACACAGGTCAGAAGACAGCTTCATGAACCCACACATTTGCCATTCTCAAAACTGTGCTATGGTGACCCACAGGAAAAGTAGGGCAACCACTTTTCATGCTGGAGACTAGTTCCATGACCGCTATCATCACCACCTGTTTTGAAAAAAATATTCATGTACAAAAGGATTCCTCGGGAACCATGAGCCATAAGAAGCTTTGCTGACGTACAGCTGTGCACATCTTACTTATCATAGCTACTTTTTAAACCTTCCAATTAATTCTTCTCTAGATTAGTCCTGTGCAGATGACTCTCTCTCTCTCTCTCTCTCTCTCTCTCTCTCTCTCTGTGTGTGTGTGTGTGTGTGTGTGTGTGTGGTGGGGAATCATGCCTCTGGGCTCATCGCCAATCTACATACATTGATTTGCCCTTCTTCCCAGATCCTGTGTGTGTACAGTTTGTTGATTATCCCCAGATTAGCCATATGCACAGAGCTATTTATAATTATTTTTAGTCTGCCTTTAAGGGTAAAAGCCTCTCAAGATGGTCCTGCTTGGCTCCCTCCATGCCTTTTCTGTCACTCTGTTCTTAGCTGGTTGCCCTCCTGTTCATCAGATGGCTCATCCAACCTCATTCAGTGATGACATCCAGCTGGCTCATTCAATATTACCATTAGAGGAAATCTCCTCTACCTTCTTCCTATCGGTTGGGATCCTTGGGGTCCTGTTCTGAGCTCCATGTTTTTCTCCCTCTCTCTCTCTCCTTGGGTGCCTTCATCACACCCATGGCTTTCTGATCCAATGATATCCAGCTCTCTAACATCCCCTCCCCCTCCATTAGGTCCCACATCTCTGCCTGCCTGCCTGCCTGATATATACACTTGGACACATTGCCATTTCAAACGCCAGGACTGAACTACTGATCTTTCTCCTAAGCTTCCTGGCCCTTGATTCCTCTCCATATCAACTGAAATATGATCATTCATCTTGTTAAATCAACAACCTCAGTTTCATCTTTGATTCTTCTCCCTCCATTGGTACCTACTTTCAATCAATTTCCAGGTTATGCCGCTTTTGCAAAATGTCTGCCCAGTCCTTATTCTCCCAATAGCTAAAACTATTGGTTCATGCTCTGGTTATCTCCCAGCTAGATTATTACACAGTCCACAGCAGGGGCTAATCAGAGTTTGGCAGCAAAGCTCTCTGTTTCCTGGGAGAGAACAACTGGAATGCATGGTGGGACTGCTCTAAGTGGCAGGGAGGGACTGGATTTGTTAGTTTGAGTGGAGTTTGTGGCTTGTTTGCCATTTTTTCTGTTAGGCTTGGGCTTTTGTTTTTTTTTCTCTCTCTCTCTGCTTAGGCTGCTCAGTCACTTGACTCAGCCTGCTATTGTGATTGGGGTTGTGTATTCTCTCTCTCTCTCTCTAGATTGGGCTTTTGTTCACTCTCTCTTTGCTTAGGCTGCTGGATCACCTGACTCAGCCTACTATTTTGGTCGCCCCCCCTCTCCAAACTGCTTTTTAGAACAACAACAACAAAAAAAAAGCAAAGAAACTTGGGTGTGAAGGGAGGAGGGGTTGCCCTAGTAACCAACATAGCATAGGCAGGAACAAAAGGTTGTTCAGGCTGAACAACAACCCAGTAAGGTAGGCTGCCACCACGCTTATGTTCACTTCAGCTGAGCCAGGGGACTCTCAGACCTCACAGGACATCCCTAGTTTATTAAATAAGACCCCAAACTGGCACCCACTGTTTCAAAGCCGCAGGCCTGAAACTTTAAACAGTAGTAATAACCAAGCAGAAGGCTCTGAATTTAGTACCAAGGCTTGCTTGGAGGGAAGCACACAATTCTTCAGGTGGGTTATACGTTTATTTATAAAGAGAAAGTGCGGGAAGTGAATAAAAGGCATACAGGAATCAAATTAACGTTTGCAAATAATACTTCAAGGCAGAAAATAACATAAGTTACCTAAACCTGTCTATATGTACCTAAGCACAGGTCATCAAACAGGACAGGACCAAACAGACATATGTGGAGCCCAAAGCCAAGGCAGAAACCAAGACAAATGAAACTGAACGAAGACAAAGGGCTGCTGTAGCCCCCCTTGTTTTATACTCAAAAACCATTGACAAATGTGAGGTGAGTCTCCTTAGCCAATCACTAGCTGGCTGAATAGTTTTCCTGGACTTTCTGGTGTGGGGTGGGGGCAAGAAGTTCTCACAGAAGCCTAGCTCAGATCATTCAGTCCAATTGGCAAGAGTCCTGTCTGGTCCTGAAGGGCATTGGGACCAGAACAGCACAAGATAGCACACACAGAATATTTAACAAGCACGTGCAGGCCCATGTTCATGAAATGCAGTTTTTACAGGCAGCTAGAACACAAAAGGGTAGCCAGTGTGGCATAGTGGTGAGAGTGTTGGACTGGGACTCAGGAGATCCGGGTTCTAGTCCCTGCTCGGCCACGAAACTCACTGGGTGACTTTGGGCCAGTCATTGACTCTCAGCCTAATCTATCTCACAGGGTTGTTGTGAGGATAAAATTGAGATGAGGAGGATTATTATGTAAGCCGCCTTGGGTTCCTTGCAGGAAGAAAGGCGGGGTATAAATATAATAAATAAAAATAAAAAGGGGGTTCTTGACATTGGGGATAGGCTGCTGGATCACCTGACTCAGCCTGCTACTATAAAAGCCTGTGATAGGGAAAGGAGGATAAAAGTGAACAGCTGGCTACACAGATGGTGTAGTTGGGAAATGTTGGTTTCATGGACCATGGCCTACAATGTTAATATGAAAGACTCCTTGTAGATGGTGGGATTCATCTCATGGGGACTGGGAAGAATGTTTGTGGCAGGAACCAACTACCTAGGGAGGTGGTGGGCTCTCCCAATCTGGAGGCATTCAAGATGCAGCTGGACAGCCATCTGTCAGGGATGCTTTGACCTGGATTCCTGCATTGAGCAAGGGGTTGGACTCGATGGCCCTGTGAACCTGATTAAATGGGCTTTAAAATAATTAATGGAACAGTGGTAGCTAAAGCCTAGAGCTAATCACAGAGCCAAGTATTAGGGACAAGAACAGAAAGACAAAGAAGCAATATAGTAGAGGTGAATGGATCTCAGTAATTTTCAGGTATATATAGTAGGCTATCCGGAAGGTGAAACAGTAAAATAGGAGGGTTAGGCCTCATCTTGAGTACTGCGTCCAGTTCTGGGCACCACACTTTAAGGAGGACGTAGACAAACTGGAGAGGGTTCAGAGGAGGGCAACAAGGATGATAAAGGGACTGGAAACAAGGCCCTATGAGGAGAGACTGAAAGAACTGGGCATGTTTAGCCTTCAGAAGAGGAGACTGAGGGGAGATATGATCGCACTCTTCCAGTACTTGAAGGGTTGTCACACAGAGGAGGGCCAGGATCTCTTCTCGATCATCCCAGTTTGCAGGACACGGAATAATGGGCTCAAGTTACAGGAACCTAGATTCCACCTAAACATCAGGAAAAATTTCCTGACTGTCAGAGCAATAAGACAATGGAACCAACTACCTAGGGAGGTGGTGGGCTCTCCCAATCTGGAGGCATTCAAGATGCAGCTGGACACCCATCTGTCAGGGATGCTTTGACCTGGATTCCTGCATTGAGCAAGGGGTTGGACTCGATGGCCCTGTAGGCCCCTTCCAACTCTACTTTTCTATGATTCTATGAGGGCATAAAAAGATGCACCATTGGGATGAAGGCTAACTAGTTCCCTCTTCCAGGTGACTCCAACCACTGAGGATCAAGCCTTCGCCTCTTTGCATAGCCCCATCCTGGGTTCTGTTTCTGGTCACAATACCAAATACTGGGACAATGGGGCAAAATGTTGGCAATCAACTTTTTAAATATACGTATAGATGAACCCTTTGTATTCTCACTGTAGAAAAAAAAAGACCTCTGATTTCAAAATGGTGTACAATCAAAGGAAAATAAATAAGGATGCAGGCAAATAATTCTTTAGCAGTGCTGCTGTACTCACAAAGGACATGCACAAAAACAAGAGAAGAACTGAAAGAGTTCTAATGAGCTTCTAAAGTGGAGTCACTGTCAGAACAGTGTTTGTGCTTTGCTGTTTGACAGATTGGCTTTCTTTGTTTTTAGCAAAATGCTGCAAATAAAAACCAATAATTTATCTAGCAGGAGCCGCGAGCCTTCTCAGGTAGATAAGAATGTAATCCCCACTGTACCTAGTTACCGTGACTGCACATTAATAAGTTCACTGCGACCTGCACTTATCTGATGGACAAATGCAGCAATTATCGTTGGTTTAAAATAATTGTGGGTGTCACAACCATTATAAAAAAAAAGAGAGACATTTATTGAAAGTATAAATGAAATGACAAATACCTGCAGCTTATAGACTTTATTTTTAATGCTGCAATTGACGAAACTAATAAAAACATAGCTCTGCAAGTTTGGTTTGTATTGTCTATTTTGGCAGAGCCTTTTGGAGGATGACTCATAAGCGCTTAGTAACAGGTTGCAAAAGGAGACACTTGAATAGTTTCGTTCTGTATTGCATTACGTTATTGAAGTGGAATATTCCAAAAATTCTAGTCCAGTTCAGGCATTGACCCTCACTTGATTACAATTGCCAAGGGGGAGGATGGGGCTGTGCTTGCTGGCCCTGAGTCCTCTGTAGCATGGCCAGGTGTCCTCTTTCATGGAAGAAAATCCTCTTATCTTAAGGACCGCCAGAGGACCGTCCTCTCTTTGAAGGCATCCTTTATCTGAAGGGCTGTCCTGCCCAATTCCAGTTTAAAGATAAAGAATTGCAAGAACTGTTGCCCATTAATAGTTAGTACCTGGACAGCAGGCTGAACAGGCAGGCACACCTATCCTTCTACAGTCTGCTCGCTGTTCTTTCTCCTCCCCCCCCCCCTACTTTTCTACTCTCACATGCCCACTGCTGGCAGCTTGCTTGTAATGAAATTTTGGAAAGGGAAGGCGAAGGGCAGGAAGAGATCCCTGTAAAATGCTGGTAGTTCACACAGCATCTTATTTACTGCCCCAAACTGGAACCTTTTGACTTCTGCAGAAGTTCAGTAGCTTCAGCCCAGCAAAGGTTTTAACCAGCCTCCACAAAACTCTTTTCTCCCCCCCTCCATTTTAATTTCTCCCACATAGCTGCAGGCAGCAGATTATACCAAAAAGAATGTTAGGGCTATGTGATGTCATGACCCAGGAAGTGCTAGGGCAATTTAATAAATTTTACAAAATTTATTAAATTGATTTTATTTATTATATTTTTAAATCGCCCATCTGGCTGGCCACCCGGCCACCCTGGGCGATGTACAACAGAATAAAATACAAGAAAACAAAAGCAAGAAAAAGCCCTCAGCCACCTCACCTCATAAAGTTAATTTAAGTATGTGCAACCCTCACACACCCTTCTAAATTCCTCTTAAGTTCACCCACTCTGAAAGGAGCCACTTGGCTTGGCTAATTCTCTCTCTCTCTCCATCCATCCATTTCCAATCATTATTTGTACTTTTCTCTCCTCTATCCTTGACTTTCTCTTCTTTACAACATTCATTCAGACCATGTCTTGGGGAATTCTCAAGATGGGGGTGAGTGGGCAAGAGAAGTTCTGAACTGTATTTGATTGTATACAAACAGACAAGAGGAATTGTTTTTCTCCTCCTCCTCCTCCTCCCCCAGGTACAGTATTTGGGGAAAGTGGGTTCACATGTTTGCAGGGGAAGGAATCTGGGGCTGTTTTGTTTGTCAGTCACAGACAGGAAGGGCCATAGCTCAGTGGCAAGGCCCGCGCTTGGCATGTAGAAGGCCCAGATTCAATCCCAGGCATCTCCGGGTAGGACTAGGAAAGAATCCTGCCTGAAACCCCGGAGAGCCACTGCTGATCACTGTCAACAATACCAGATGGACCAATGGTCTGATACAGTATAAGGCAGCTTCCTATGTTCCTATAAACAGAAAGCTTTAATTAAAAAAAACCCAGAAGTTAAATTTTGGGTGTCGCTTATACAATCTTGTGGATGTCTACTCAGAAGTAGGTCTCATTATGTTCAATCGGGTTTACTCTCAGGAAAGTGTACTCAAGATTCCAGAATAAGTTACTTTTGCAGAGAGGTTTGCAGCCTAATTTTCTGCATGTTCACACAGAAAGAAGTCCTGTGTGAACTTCTTGTGTGGTAGTCCAGGCTTAATAAACTGCCCATCCAATTCCAACCCACCGAACTGACTACCCTTTCAGCCCAATCCTATGCATGTTTTGTCATTTGTGTTTTTCTTTTTACATGGTCTCTGGCTTCAGTGGTGAGAGAAAGACACTTAGTACATGCTCAGAGTTTCTCCATAACTATGCCCTAGTTTTGAAAACAGACTCCTTGGCTAAATCCTGGTGATGTCTTTGGCACAAATTAAGTTATGGTGAGGAGGAGACACTGAGAGATTGCTCATAACAAGGAGGAGGTAGAGGACAGTTGCACAAAACAAAAGATCTTTTTGCACAGAGAAATGTGCATTGGTTAGATCATGTGACTGAAACACTTAGGTAGCACTTGAATTTAATATAGCTGTTTTCCACCTTAGATACTGTGACAGTCATCTGTGTTGTACAGATTACAACAACATGCATTATCTATTACACTTTTGTTAAGAAACCTTATTATTTCCAATGCCACAGTGCTTTGCTTCTTCCTGCTCCTGCAGTCTTATATT
This sequence comes from Shinisaurus crocodilurus, assembly GCA_021292165.1. NCBI lineage: Eukaryota > Metazoa > Chordata > Lepidosauria > Squamata > Shinisauridae > Shinisaurus > Shinisaurus crocodilurus. The sequence continues at coordinate 102,566,459 of CM037879.1, read as the reverse complement.
ATTCCCAGTGTAATATTACTGGAAAGTCCCAAGGTAAACATTAGTATTTATTTCTGTTAATGTGCATTTAGAAAGGCAACTTTAGAAAGGCAACCTAAGTGAATGATTCACAACTAATGTACTGGTATGTGTGTGTCCTACTGTTGGAATCAAGAGACCAATAAGAATGAATGAATGAATGAATGAATATTTATTACGGTCATTGACCAGAACCAGCAATAAGATTAAAACAAGGAAACAATCAATCAATGAAACATACATTACTACTATACACCAGCATACATCTCAGGTTCACAACAAAATTTTATATCAAAATTATACCAGACAAGCAAGGCCAGAGTCAGAGGTTAAAAAGGTGCGGCATGTTATGGCAGTTGCACAAAATTTAGCCACGTTATTAGTGATATGAGGAACCATATCAGCGAGTAGCAGGGAAATATAGAAATTTTCAGTTCTACCCGGGGAATTATATAAAATAGGAAGAATAAGCTCTTCACGAAGATCCTGGTAGAAGGGGCAATATAAAAGTACATGCCCCACAGATTCAGAGACCAGTAAGTAGGACTTTTGCATTACTCTCTAATGCCACAATCCCATTAAGTGAGGCCGTTCCAATCCAATGTAAGCAATTTGATGAATGCAGCCATGGTATTTTATTGAGAATTGTTTTTAGCTGTTTTAAATTGTTTTAAATCTTTATATGTTTTAATTTGTAAATTTGTAAGTTGTCTAGAGTCTTTCCTTTGAGGAGATGATGATGATGATGATGATGATGATGATGATGATGGATGCAGATTGTGATCAGTATTATACTCCCCAATATACTTTTCAAAGGATGGTATTTTAATCATTGGGAGGGACGAAACCCCTCCCATATGGTTTTGTCATAGTCTTGATCCAAACATTTTCCAGAAACTTTTCTGGTGAACTTGGAGGGGTTCATGGGTGGGTGAAAGGGCAGGAGAAAAATGGAAGCAAGTGTTTCTAATGGCCACTTCAAGCGGGTGCAGAGCTGCTGCAATTGATAGCCACATGGACTGCCATATTTTATTTTATTTATTTATTATATTTATACCCCACCTTTTTTCCTGGAAGGAACCCAAGGCGGCTTACATAATCCTCCCCCTCCTCTCCATTTTACCCTCACAACAACCCTGTGAGGTAGGCTAGGCTGAGAGTCAGTGACTGGCCCAAAGTCACCCAGTGAGTTTCATGGCCGAGCGGGGATTTGAACCTGAAACTCCCGAGTCCCAGTCCAACACTCTCACCACTACGCCACACTGGCTCTCCAGCATTCCTCCAGCATGCTCCAGTACTATAATTTAAATACATGAGTAATATTAAATACATCTTCCCATAATGGGGAAGATTGTGGCCAGGTGACTTGTGTGCCTGCTCAGTTAGCTGTTGTCCAGCTGTTAACTGTTGATCAATCCGCAACTTCAAGGCCCTTCGCTGGCTGCTCTCCCTTCTTAGGGTTTTGGATTGGACAGGCCTTCAAACAGAGGTCAGTCCTCTATAAAACAGGACACATTATTTTCCTACCATCTGCCCAGTGAGGTCAAGAAGATTCAAAAGAATGCAGATGAAAGCGTAGTGGAAACTGTAGAATCAAAGTGTTTTAGAATGTTTGTATTGTTTCCCTGCTTTACTATGTATGTAGACTGCTTTGAGATAATTTTTGTTTTAAAGTGGCAAATAAACATCATGAAGGAGTGAATGACCTGATTCACACAACAAGACAACCCACCATGGGTGATCAGCCACGGTGGGTTGTTGGGTTGTGCAAACCCAGCACTGTTTCTTCGGTGTGGCTTATTTTTCACTAACAAGCCACCCTGACAACCAATAGCTTGTTCTACAGTTGTTGATACCCATGGTGGCTTGTGTCATCCAAATCTGGCAGGGTGATTTTATCTGGATTGCCAGAATGGCTAGATAGCCGCCCTGCCAGAGCAGCAAAAACCCCTGCCACTCCTTGCAGTCTCACTCATGCTGCGGCCATCCCCCCTCCCTCCCTCCTCAGCGCCCTCTGCTCCTTTCTCCTAAAAATAATGAAGCTAGCAAAGGAGGGAGGTGACAACTAGCAGGAAGGGGAGTGGGGAGCCGGAAGAGGCTGGAGGGAAGGTGCTTTGCCAGCGGATGCTCTTACTTCAGTGTAAAGTGAAACAGCCTTTAAAAAGACAAGCTTCGAAATGGAGGATGAAATTGACTAGGACATTGACAAGAGAGGGATATCAGTACACTGGGAAAAATATCGGAGAGTCAGTCTTGCACTCTTGCATACCAGCAAAATCCCCCCTGCCATCTGGTGAACGTGCTCCTGCATTCATAAGAGCTCTTAAAAATTAATTCCATTTGGCGATCTGATGCAGCAGGGGTGGTGGATTTTCCCTCAGTAGCTGGCAACCCCAGTGGACTAAGTGCAGAAAAGGTGCTGATGTAGGGACCGAGGCAATGAGGAGTTCTGCCGCAAAGGCACCTGGAATACGTGCAGGAGCTGGTGGGAGGACTGAGGGGAAATGAGGGGAGAACAAGCCATGGCAAGCATGATTGCCTGTCAGGAGTACTGTGGCTTGTTCAGTGAACAACCAACCCATGTGGTAGCTTATTAACAGGGTGGCTAAGCGTGACACGCGAAACCATCCAATGAATGAATGGCTGTGTCCCATATAAATCAGACTACGTACTGACAATAAGGACTATTCAAAGGAAATATGTGCAGAAATAATGGGGATATTGGAAAACATTGTTTACCTATCCTGGGATTTAATTTAAAATTGGATGCCTCATCTCTGTTGAACACCAAGCCTTTTTTGAACTACGGTATTCTGTAAGGCTTGACAAATCTCTATTTCCAGATTTCACCTATAGCCTTTATGAGTGTTATCTGGCTGTTTAACTGCTGGGAATGAGCTAGCAATTATTTCAGTGCTATTTTAAAAAAATGTCTAAAGTATTTTAAATGTTGCAGTTAACATCCAGCTACACTGGGCAGTATCCAATCCTGCCTGTTCATGTGCTGGGCTCGCCACTGCTTCTGTCCCATGCACGTCCAGCCCCACCGATTCTGTTGCACAAGCGGCCCCTGCCCTACCACTCGCACAGTGGCAAATAATTAGTGCTTCTGCATGTAAGTCCTGAAATGAGCGGAAACACTAGTTTATGTAAGGCGGCAGGTCAGCAAAGCTCCTTTAGGTGAAGCTTCCGGAAACGAGTGCTTTTGCTCATTTTGAGTTGCTCTCCGGAAGTGCTAAATCGCCATTGCACAAGTAGTGGGGGCCGCTTGCACAACAGAATTGGTGGGACTGGCCACGCACAGCCTGTTACCATTACTGGTCATGGTTTTTCCCCCCAAATATTACATTTTTGTGGGCCCAGGCCTTTGGTGAGTTAAATATCCAAATACGGTAAGTGGGGGGAAAGAATGCTGACAGCTTACAGTCCTAAGCTCCTTTGCATGTTAATAAATGCATCTCTCCCCCCACTAATGAAACGTAAATCCAGATAAATCATATCTAAGACTGGAACTTATTATTGCTTAAATGTAAACATACTGGCTTTATTTGTTTGTAAATCACACCCATAGGCTTAGTAGCAATAGAGAGGCTGAATTATTTTGTTACACTTGAAGCTCTTTATTTCTACACGAGTCCAGAAGAAAAAAAAGAAAAGACTTCATTCCACATAGAAGAAACAATTATTATATATGCCTAGTAGCCATGATGTTATAAAGGATAATATAATATTTATATATGACATTTAAATAATGCTACAAAAGCCATTTCTCAATTTAATATTTTGCCTTCTGGAATTTCAAATGCACTTTCAATAATATCCTTCTTGTGCAATGTGCATGACCTTATATCAACACATTGTAATTGGATTTATTTTATTTTTTTGAAGGAATCTCATGTAGACCCTGCCCAGATCTCCATGAGAGCTCAGTTGCTAGATCCACAAAGTCTTCCTCATTCACTGAAACGTTGGAGATAGCTCGGTGTAATCTCACTGAGTTCAATAGGGCTTACTCACATAGGAAAGCAAGTAAAGGATTGCAGCCCCAATCTCCCATGTGTGCAAGATGCCTTCTGGTTAGGGCAACTGGGTGTAGTGCAGCTTGCATTCTATACATCTGTTTTGGGGGCCCAGATCCAGTCCTCAGATAGCTTTTTACACACATACATTAAATTAAAATGAATTAGGCCATCCAGCTTTTAAAGTGGCACCTCATTTGGGGCATCAGCAACAGTGTATCGCCAGAAAAAGCACACCTGGTTAACACATTCACAAGATGATTGAACTGATGTGGCTAGGGCACCCCTTGCTCACTTATCACAACAGATCATCAGCTTCCCTGCCCGCCATCTTAAAGACTATTATTAAAGTCTCATAGAACCATACAGTTTGGGGTTTATGAGGGTTTAGGCCAGATCTCTGAAATGCAAAGGCAAAATTCAAGAATAATCTTAAACAATAAAAAAAAATAAGAAAAATATAGGGCATTGGTGCAAACACATGAGAAAATTCAATAAACAAAAAACCTTTCAGTTTAACATGTTGTGTTAAGGGCGTTCTGTGTTCACTCAAGCTCCAAAATGCCAGGAAATCATGGCTGTTATTTAGGCAATATGGATATGGTATGGTATCCTACACTGTGGTTCGTTCCAGCTTCACCACTACCTTGGAGCTGAATGGCTGTCAGTGGCAGAATGGTGGACCTAAGTCCCAGATTTGTCTGTTCGCTGGAATAGACACATGGTGTCTATGCAACTGAAGCTATCATGAAACTGAAGCTACCATTCCATGTTACAAGTAGTCAACTAGCAACCAATACCATCCACATAGAATGATAGAGTTGGAGGGGACCTTGAAAGTCATCTAGTCCAACCCCCTGACACAGGTAAAGCATTTTAAAGCATCTTTCCTTTTAGCCAATTGCTGCAATTACACTTTGAAAATGCTATGCCTACAATACTAGAGACCTGGACCATTTAGACATCAATCATATTTGCCTTCAGGAAGTCAGTACTGTTGGTAGAAAGTATTTTAAAACCCAAAATTGATTACTCTAAATATTTTATTCATTTGGACTTTTGCTTTGCGTCCCCGCCCTGCCTTTTCCTTTTTGTGTGAAATAAATCCAATTTCTTGTTTTTCAAGTTGCTCACTGGTTTCCCCCCACCTTTTCAGGGAACAGGGGCCTGGGTGGGCTGGAGGCACAACACACTATTTTGGGGTCAGCATCTTTCTCCCTCATCTACTACTGTACAGACGAATCCAGGTCCCTGTGGTGCTTCAGTTCTAGCTAACCACACTTTCCCCACCAGCAACTATGTGGGGTGGTGGAAAACATGGGACCTGGGTTCATCCATACAGTAGTGAATGAGGGAGATAGATGTTGACCCCAAACTAGTGTCAGACACCTGACTAACTATTCTCAATTGCTACCTAGATGTTTTGAAACAACCACCCACTTTATTTTGGTTAACTGATCAAACAACTTGACAACCGTATTCTATAGATGTGTAGGGTGTGCAACATTTTTTTAAAAAATGAATACAATAAATGCAGTTTATAATAAATGGTTACAATAAATGCAGTTTTAGCCTTAAACTGGAAAACTGGAAAACAATGAGATTCATTTCTGTCAAAAATGCTAAATTAATAACATTAAAAATCAGAATTTAATGAGCTCATAATATGCATATCCACCAAGTTTAAACTTCTAAAGTCTAAAAATGTGCACATATAATAATGGATTTCACCAAAGAGAGTGACAGATCAATATTTCTTACCTGCTTTTTTATCTTCTGGGACAGCTGTCTTCTCAAGAGCTTTCTTTCTTTCCTCTTTTCTTTCTAAAAAATAATTAAAAGGAAGCCTTTTTTTTTAACGCTAGAATGAATCACACACTTCATGGTGCATTCAGCCAAGCACAGGGAAGAATATGTGACATATTATCCAATGTAAATTATTATTATTTTCTAGCTATTGGGTTGAATCCAGACTTAGTCAAACTTAAAGTAGACCCCATGAAATCAATGGGACTTCCAACTTAAGTCCTACTGATTTCAATAGGTCTTCACTAAGTATGACTGAGTCTGGATTCAATCAATTTTATTTACCTAGTCAAAGAATAAGGCTCCCAACCGAGATCTCCCTGGGTCAAACATGGCAGTAGACCCATTTGTTTTTATCTTGGTCTGCTTAATCAAGTATAAAGTGGGGATTTTTTAGAGCATTGGGGCATACAGGCAGTGCTTCCCTTCCTATGGCTTCCCTTCCTGCAGTGTCTCTCCAGGTTCTTTTCTGCTCAGCTATTTCCACTATTGGAAGTGAGTAATTTTGCTAATAGAAAGCACTTGAGGAGGGAAGACAGACTATTGGTGGGTAAGTGTGCAGAAAAAGGATCCCATTCCCCTTTGCTCTAAAATTCAGAAGCCCATCCCCTGCTTTAAATATAACTGGGCAGACCTAGGGTGAAACAAGTTGGTTTGCTGCCATCTCATCTAGTTTGGCCTTATATGTGCTTCAATAAGCAGATGGAGATGCTGTGCATGAGTGCTTCCCTCGCCTACAGCAATGGCGCGGTCAGCTTCAAATAGGTTTCCCTCTAGTAATTCAGAATTCCAGATTTATGCATGCAGAGTATGAGGGTGTCCAAGGCAAGACATTGGACAAAAATGTTCAGAGATGGTAACTGGAGAAAACAGAAAGGTGAGGAACAAAGGTGCTCTTCAGTTTGGAATGAGACCTTTTGTCATTCTTAAAGGGACATCCTAAAATATTCCCAACAAAGTAAGACTGTGTCTTGTTTCATACATGCTTCAGTCTGCTCCAATGCTTGCATGGTGGAGGAGAAACTCCTCCACTATTCGAATTATATTATTCTCCACACAAACAGCTGACTGGGCAATGGTCTAGTTAATGCGAAACTTCTTCAAAAACGGGCAGGCACAGATTACACATGTCCATGCAAACTTCCATTATACATTATATTATAGTGACTGAAGAAAACATGCTCTCCACTGTAACTGGATAAAAAGATGAAATAAAACAAAAGCACCTTCAAATAGCCTACCTTTTGTTTTAATTTCAGAAACAGCTTTCTTCTCATGGGATACCTTCTTTCCTTCTTCCACTTCTAAGACATGAATAACATGGTGACTTTGTATCTTACGGTATTACAGTTCCTAACTGATTGGGAGAGGCCCAATTCAACAGGCAACATCACAGAATTGGTCTTCTCTGCATATCAGACAACCATCATATGTTACATTATGAGAGTAGTGATAGGGATCATCCTCTACTAGAACAGGATCTTTAGCCTGGGAAAATGTCTGAACTGACCCTTACGGAAAAGTCAAAGAAATACATGATTGCTGCTTTATGTCATCATGTTATGCAAACTTGGCAAGTGTGGGTTATATGAGGATTATTAAACAACCCTTACATAACCCTAAAACAGACCATGGGTTATGCAAAACATACCATGGGTTGTTCAACCCTTGCATAACCCATGCTCGCCAGATTCGCATGACACAACAATCCCTGAATGCGGGTTGGATATGCAAAGTGGCACCAGCAGGTGCTGCAGCTCATCATGTGTTAAATAATCCTTGATGAGCCACGCTGTGTTATGTGAACCAGATCCATGTGAAACTATGGTTATTTTAAAGCCAGAAGTGGATGCTTCCAATCCCCTCCTCATGGCTGTGCTGGAAAAGAAGAAGGAAGGGGAATGCACATGATCCAGGTCTTACTGGTGCTCATGCATATAATGCTAAATCATAGTTTTGTGTTGCATCCAAACTGAACGAAAACATTTGCTTTGTTGTATCTTAAAGAATTGCAGTTGGTGGGAAATTGGGCAGAGGCCCAATTCACGTGATCCCCCTCCACTAGGGGGAACAAATAGCTCAATCCTACATGTGTTTACCTGGAACAAAGTTGCACTGAATTTATTTATTTAAAATTTTATGTCCTGCTTTTCTTGAAAAAATAAACCAGCATACGGAAAAGTTCATAAGATATATAAAACACAGTAAACCCAGTCTAAGTAAGCTGCCTTGGGTTCCTTGCAGGAAAAAAGGTGGGGTATAAATATAATAAATTAAATAAATAAATAAGTAAGTAAGTAATGTACATAAATTTGCAGCCAAAATCACACAATTTGGCCAGCTACGACACCCAAACAGCTTCCATGTGCTGCAGTCTGTAACTGATTAAATCTAAAGTGGTCATCATGTGACTGCTTGGTTATTTGAATCTACCCTGTGATGCTTTCCACAAAGCAAGTATTCACTACAAAAAGTCAGTTCAGTAAAAATCTAGCAATGCAATCCTTGGGCAAATAGCTTACCTTTCTCTTTAATTTTAGGAATAACTTTCTTCTCCGGGGTTACTTTTTTCCCCTCTTCCACTTCTAAGACATGAATGAAAAGTAGATGAATTGGCTTTGTTTCTTAAAGAATTACCACGGGCAGATTCCTAAATTAATTCCCACACTTTAAAACAATAAATATCCTACCTTTCTTTTTAAGTTCAGGAACAGCTTTCTTTTCTTGAACAACCATTTTTCCTTTTTCTTCTTCTAAGGAATGAATTTAAAAGGTAATTATTTGACTGTGTATTTCTCACTCAAGAATTACCAGTCAAACTGACAGAATCCTTCTTTTGAGATTCCATTTCCACATTTGAGAGAAATAATAACTCAGCAGGACCTAAACATAGAATAAACAATGCCAAAGGTAGAAAACTTTGCCTGGCCAATAGCATATACAGTATGATTAAGCATAATACTTCGTCACAAGATGTGAGTGACTGCCTTAGGGTGCAATCCTATGTGTTGTGCCCTCATTGGACAGAAGCCTCTGATCTCATAGGTTTGAGTATCCAATGTTGCCCTGGTTTCTACGGAAAATACATAGAATTGGGGACCCGGCACGCTGGTACAGGGTCCCAGCGCATCACTTCTGGCCAGCTGGAAGTGACGGGACGGGACCAGCGCAGCCGGCTCACCGCGGAGAGGCGAGTGGGCACCGGGACCCGGTAAGGCCCGGTTGCCTCTTGAGGGCATGAGTGGGGCTGATTTCGGCTCCGCTACGCCCACAAGAGGCAAGCGGTTACATCCCTACGTATGGTCCATGTGATGCCCTCCAGAGATCATAGGATTGCTCTCCCCTTTATTTTAATGGGGGCAGAAAACCTATGCATGCAATGGTGTAGTGAAGCGAAAATGCAGGGGAAAATGCAGCTCCAGAACTTTTTTCAGAGCAGGTGTCCTCTCCTGGGGTGCCAGGGTTACTGATGACCTCTTCTTGCTCTGGCAAGTGAACGAGGTGATAATGAGGCTTCTGGGTTGTACTATTATTTGTGACACATTAGCACAGAGAATGAGGGAAATCGTCAAGGAGAGGCTGTATACTTCTTTCCTTTTCTTTGATGAAATGCCTATTTCACATTAGCAGTTTAAATGGCAATGCTTCTTTGTAGGATTGTTCCCATTTTTAATTAAAAGCTAAAGGTTGCATTTCAGCTGGCTAAAGACCTTTTGTTAAAGCTCAATGTCTTTTACAAGTTGAACCTATGAAGTCAGAAATGAGCACCACTGAGTTCAATGAAGAGTTACTCCCAGGTAACTAATGCATAGGATTGCAGTCATGACCCATAAACTAAACTGTGAGATCTTATTATAGGCTTGCTTGCTTGTTTCATTTGGATGTTTGTGTTTTATGATGGAGTTTTAAATCAGAATGTAAGCTTCTTTGAGTATAAATAATGGAAAAGCAGGATATATATACATATATATATATATGTATGATATATTCTGTGGGCATGAGTATGGATTCTCCTGGGGGTGTGGCTATGGAAGCTCTCATGATGAACTCCAGCACTTCAAAATTTATTTATTTATTTTATTATATTTTATTTTATTTTAATTAATTTATTATTTATTTATTTTATTTTATTTTATTTTATTAAATGCCTCATAAATTTCTCTAGGTGTTCCTGTCAATAAATCCATTTTTTCCCTGAGGTCTAGCTGCCTGTAGACACTCCCATTTCATGAAGATGGGCCTGCATGCATTAATTAAACCACCTGTGTGCATTTATCTCATGCCATTTTCGTCTCGAGGCTCTTCAAGGCCAGAGTTGAGCTCTTGCCAAATTATGCTGAGTGACTTCAGCGGGGCTGCTGTGAGAACTGTTCACACACCCCTCCCCTCCACTCTCCTCCTGAAAGCCAAAGAAGTTATTTAGCCTGCTAGTGATTGTCTAAGAAGGCTTGTCTCTGAGGAAACTATCTAGCCAGACAGGGATTGACTAAGGAAGCTCACCTCACATTTGTCAAGAGCCTGGGGGTGGAGGTATAAAGCCAGGGGGGGGGGGCTATTGTAACCTTGGTCTTCATGTACCTGTGCCAACTTGCCTCCGGTATTGTTGAGTTCTTGGATCCTGGATTGGGCTCTGTCCAATTGAAGACCCTTACTTAGGTAAAGTATAGGATAGGCTTTGGTATTGCTTTATTATTTTAGCCTGCTGCCGCATTGTTCCAAAGGGTTTCTCTGTTGTTGTTGTTGTTGTTTTAAATCTTTGTATACATTTCTACCCCCTTCCCCCTTCCTTAATGTACCATAAATAAGCATCACACTTATTTCAAAGTTTGTGTGTGCTTTATTTCACTTAAGCCTCAGTACTAAGTTCAGTTGAGAGTTGGGGGGGGGGAGAAGCCTCACTCCCTTCACTGTTTCCAATAATAATTATTATTTTAATTATTATTACAACAATAAACTGTATGTGTGCATCTCTATGCACTGGTAGATATGTTCTCATTGATCCATTGAAATGAATAGGACAGCTTGCCCATCTGAGAATGCCGTGTGTGTGTGGTGGAGTACATGGCAAGGTTTGGATTAGCCTGTGTTCCCCAAGAGCTGGTTCAGGTCAGCAAAAATGATTGTTTACCATATTGACCTGTTGGAGAAATACCAGAATAGCAGCACCTGCATCTTTTCAAAGGAGAAGAGATTGATTTTGTGTTGTTTTCTCTAACAGATTTGATGAAGAATGTCTGTTAGTTCCTGTCTCAGCCTTAGTAAACCTGTTTCTGAGCTGCACATCTTCAGGCTTCAGATAATGGGTAACATGCTTGAATGCTCCTCCATACTGAAAACACACACACACACACACACACACACACACACACACACTCCCTGCATATAGAAAATGAGGAAGGTGAAGACTAGGTCTAACTCTATCTCCCTGATACCTAGTTTTCTATGTGGAGGGACTTTTCATATGGAGGAACAGTCAACCATGTAAACTCCCATTTGAAATCTTCTGAAGTGATACAGCTCATATTTACCACTTTGTGCCCTCTTCATGAAACTGTCTGAGTGCACTGGGAGGAGGAAGGTGGTACTGAGGGAGAAAGCCCTGCCCCAATACCTACTCACATTCAATTAATCATGTGAACAGACCTTATGTACATGTGAACAGTGCATATGATGTGTCGCCTTGGTGGATGATATGAGGAGGGCCTTGGATAGGGGCGAATGCTCCTTTCTAGTCCTCCTCGATCTCTCAGTGACTTTTGATACTGTGGACCACGGTATCCTGGACCGCCTGGAGGGGTTGGGTATTGGAGGCACTGCATTGCAATGGTTCCGGTCCTTCCTCTCTGGAAGGTACTAGAGGGTAGTTCTTAGGGAGGAGGTTTTGGACCCTCAGCTGCTCGCTTGTGGGGTGCCACAGGGTTCTATCCTCTCCTCAATGCTATTTAACATCTACCTAAAACTGCTGGGGGCTATCATCAGGAGGTTTGGGGTGCTATGTCATCAATATGCGGATGACACACAGCTCTACCTCTCTTTCAAGTCTTCACCAAGGTTGGCCGTTGAGACCCTGACCAAGTGCCTGGAGGCAGTGGGTGGCTGGATGGGAAGGAACATGCTGAAACTGGACCCCGACAAGACCGAGGTACTTCCGGTGGGAGACAAGGGGAGGTTAGGGGATGTTGACCTGGTGCTGAATGGGGTATATCTACCCCCGAAGGACCAGGTCCGCAGTTTGGGGGTCATTCTAGACTCCCAGTTGCCCATGGAGGCTCAGGTGTCAGCTGTGAGCCGGGCGGCGCTGTATCAGCTCCATCTGATACGGCAGCTGCACCCCTACCTTCCTAATCATCTGCTCCCATCAGTGGTTCATGCCTTGGTCTCCTCTCGCCTAGACTACTGTAATGCACTCTACGTGGGGTTACCCTGGAAGATGGTTCGGAAGCTACAGCTGGTACAGAACGCGGCGGCTCCCCTGGTTAAAGGCAGCCGCCTGCGTGATCACATCACGCCAGTGCTTAAGGAGTTGCACTGGCTACCAGTTGCTTGCCGAGCTGAATTCAAGGTGTTGGTTTTGACCTTTAAAACCCTACATGGCTCCGGCCCAGTTTATCTCAAGGAGCACCTCCAGCAACATGAAGTAGGCCACTCAACAAGATCTGCCACGGATAGCCTTCTCCTTGTCCCATCAGCCAGAGCAGCCAGGCTGGTGGGGACTAGGAAGAGAGCCTTCTCTGTGGCGGCCCCCAAGTTATGGAACTCATTCCCTAGTGACCTTCGCCATGCCCCTTCCGTGATGAGCTTCCACCACGCATTAAAAACGTGGTATTTCAGGCGGGAATATGGCGTGGGTTAGGATTTTAAAAGAATTTTTTATACTGTCTTAATTATGTTTGTTTTATTATTTCTTTGTTTTACTTGTACATCGCCCAGGGTGGCTGGCCAGATGGGTGATTCATAAATGTAATAAATGTAAATGTAAATGATCAGGAACCCTTCAAAAAACAGGGTCTCTGATCATATGCTGAAGTTAAATGGGTGCAATAGATGCTTAAGATCTATTCCTGCAATCACCTCATGTGTAGGTCATGGGACAAGCTTGCCACTCAACTCCTGCTCTGTCTACACACATGGCCTGTTCAGAAGAACACAGCACACATTCTGTTAAAAAGTGAGGGAAGACTGGAGCAGCACTGACTAGCTCCATCCCTAAATAGGGCGGGTTCGCACGACCAGGCAATAATTGTGGTACATTACCATGATTGTTTGCTGGATCGCAGAAAGCAACAACAATGAGCCCTCCCCTCCTTCCTCCCAGTGATATCCCATGGTACACCACGAGAAAGAATGAGGCCCCTCTCTTTGACAGCCATAATTGCGAGCCAATTTCAGCTTGCGGCAACTGTCAAAAACTTCCCGTTGCGCAAACAGGGCTTGTGCCCTGGAAGCGCAATGAGGGGTGGGATCCTCTGCCCTGCTCCCCAAGAGGCTTGCCCACTGCAGCCAGGGACCAGCTACAGTGGGCAAACCTCTCGGGCGGTGGAGCAGGACGGGGCTTGCTCTTGTTACTGGCGTGGCAGCTGCGCCAGTAACAGGAGTAGACTCTGCCCCTCTGGATGTGTCCCTGGCTGCAGCCGGCAAACCTCTCGGGCTGGCGCAGGGGGGGAGGAGTCTGCTCCTGTTACTGGCGCGGCCGCTGCCAGTAACAGGATACTTGGACCTTTACGGATATCCTGGGGGCCAGAAATAAGGGTTCACCCGATCACCCTCTATTTCTAGCCCTCCAGCCTAAAACCCTAAATAGTAGCCCAACCAAAGCAGAAGGCGCTGAATTTAGTACCGAGGCCAGATCCAGAACAGAACACACTCAGACTGGAAACAGTGAACTTTATTTACAATAAGGAAGGGGGACAAAAAGGTAAAACAGTGTGCAAAGACAAAAGAAGATAGAAAACCAGAATATTAAACAATGAAGAAATCCTTGGAAACCCTGCTGCAGGCTAAAACAATAAACCCTATCTAGTCTCTACCATACGTTACCCTCAGGTAAGTTTCTCCCAATGGGACAAGGCTTACCGTAATCAAGATTGCAGGCTCACAAATGCAATCCAAAGATCAGGACACCTTCCTTGTGAAGGCTGGATGAAGAAAAGCTCTTTTAGATAAGGGCTGCATTCCCCTTTGAGGGGTCCCCCTAGAGAAGATCCTTCCTGGCGTCTGATGGAATACTTTCTTATGTAAAATATAGCAGTCTGGGATTCAGAGAAGATCTTTCCTGGCGTCAAATGTAACACCTCTTAACATGTAAAATATAGCCGCCTTGTTTTCAAGGCCATTTTGTCAAGCTATACTGCTGATTGCCAGAATAATTTACAGATTAATTAGTCTGAGACCTGGTCAGGCAGTGTCCACAGCTGAAGATAAAAGACCAGATGAGAGACTGACCAGTGATTGGTTAAGAAGATGAGGCCAGTTACTAGGGGGAGGAATATAGGGCAGCCCCACAGGCAGGGCAATGTCTTCTTCTGCCCCAGCTAAGGTGAATTGCTGTGGGAATGCTGCATCTTTGGGAGAACAGATCCTTCGTGGAAGAAGAACACTCTTCCCCCCCGCCCCCCAGCTTCGGTGAATTGCTGTGGTGAGCTAGCTTTGTTATTTTGCTGTTTGACTGAATGTATCAATGGAGTCCGCGTTTGGGAAGTGTATTTGTACTCAATTCCTTGTTCCCCTTCCTCCCTTTTTACCATTTTAATCCTTTAATAAATTTCCTTTTAACCCTAAGAAGTGTGGTTTGCTTCTCGATGGTTCAGTGCTAAATCCGGTGTCTAGACCAAGGGCTGTTGCTCTGAGTTGGCTGGCTGGGGGAGGCAGGATAGATGGCAACAGCTTTCACCCGTATTCTCCCTCCCTCTGAATAAGAACAGCTTCAAGCCCTTCACAATCGTGTTGTCCGAACCCAGACACAGTGTGTGCTGACAAGCTCTCCTCCAGTGCCAATATGCACAGTGTGATTGTCTGTGGGAAGAGAGCCTTCACAAATACAGCAGTAGACATGAAGGCTTCTTTGTGATCGGGAACCCTGCCTGTCTGCCTAAGATGTTCATATTCTACATGCGCATGTTGAGCATGGGGCTAGTCAGTGCATGCTACACTGGGGGCAGGACTAGTCAGTGCAGCCATTTTCTCCTCCCATGTAGATAGAATGTGTGAATAACAGGACAGTCTACCTAGTTTTGTCGTGTAAACAGGGCTTCAGTGAGAACTAGGAATTATTGATCATCTAATAACCAACAGAAGAAAAAAATATATATACTACTTACTTATCCGTTTTGTAGCTGTCACATTAAGCTTTCCCACTGCATGAGCAAAACAGTATTAAAAATAAACATTAAATCAAGGAATACAAAATAAAATTACAAAATAAGATTACAAAGGCTGAAAAAGCACCACATGTTCTCAGAAGCTCCAGCAAATGCGATTGAGAGTATTATAAAACAGATATTTCCTTAAAAGCTAGGAACCCCATCAGGACCAGTGCAAGGCAGTTTGGGGCCCTAGGCAAGATCAGATATTTAGCGCGCCCCCTTCCCACTTGAGAGCGCTGTATTTTTTTTCAAGGCGTTTCTGGTGCCCTAGGCAGCTGCCTAGTTGGCCTAATGGTAGCACCGGCCCTGAACCCCATAGTCTTTTTCCATAGTTACATAAATAGAAACAATCTATGTGGTAAGGGGAGGGAGTGGTTTACAAACATGATAGATTTGCACTAAACTGAATTGATTCTGCTTGAAGCAGGACAATACAGTGGTAATCCACAAAGCAATGGAATCTTTGTTAAACTGTTCAGTCAAGAGTGATGCCTTTATATTAGGCCTTTTTTTTTTTTCTTGCACTGCACAGTACATGAGCCAACTCAGGTTTATCATTCCAATCCAGCACAAGTATATCCATAGGTCAGATATTTTCTGCATGTGCAAAGGATACTGACTGGGATTAAAATCCACCGGATTTATACAAACGTTTGCTAGCAGATGCTGGATATAGTCAGCTCTGATTGTGCTAAATACCTCTTCAGAATCTGGATTTGTGTGTGGAAACAGTTCATCTAGGCCCAACGGCTACCACGCCTAAGGAGAAAATGCGCAATCTTTTGTGATGTCCAAGATGCATTTTAGAGGAATCCCTTCAACCTCATCTTCAGAACTCTCCCCTTCCCCCCCCCCCCCCCGCAATCCCAAGTTTACGGAATACGTTCCTGAGAAATTGCCTGAATCCAAAAGCTGGTTTTCTGAAGTGAAATTTATTTCTGAAGGAGTAAAAGATTGAAAGATGTGATGAGAAAAATAAGGAGGATTTAACGCAAGCCTAAAAAGGTCAGGCATATTGTGCTGAATGGTCTTTGATGACTTCTAAAACATCTCATGTTTTCCACCTATGATGTCAAGTATCTTTTAAGAGAAAGAGGGGAGGAGGGAAGTAACTGCACTGGCTTTAAGCCAAGTGTCCTTCAAAGTAGATTTGAGTGTAACAGCAGCCTGTTGATCTGCCAGTGATGGGGAGTTCTAAATATAGCAATGCACTTGAGCTACAAGGCACGGTGCTACACAAATGAGACCCCCTCTGGAGATACGCACTGCAAGGCTCTGTATTTTCACACTTAACTTCTAAGATGCTATAGGTAGTATAAGGCACATTAGTGCTGACTTGGAAAGAGCTTGTCTGCCCATCTATCATCTGCAAGAGGAGGAGGTAAGAAGGGTGCAGAAAATGGCTATTATCAATGTGTTGTGTTCCTATGGGAGGGGAGGGGGGAATAGCCAGAAGTAAAAATAACTATCAGGAGTGAATGCCAAAGGGGCCAAAAGGGTGGCCTGGTTCAGTTTTGATGCATTCAATGCTTATTGAATGCTTCTTAACAAAATCCCAGGAAATGTTAAAGAAAGACCTTTTGTGAGAGACATCCAATATATTAGCTTGGTTTTTCATAAAATATTGCCTTCAAGTTTAAAATGAAAAAGGATAGGAAGGGAGAAATCAAACATTATTATTATTATTAACAGAGTCTTTTCAAAACTAATCAGCAATATAAGTCAGATTATGCTTGAGAGAAAGAACTGTTCTTATATTATACCTCATATCCATACCATCTCTTCCCATTATTGTGTACACCAAGACGTAGCTAAACATTAAATAATTTTAAAACCCAAACTAAGGGTATAATTAATTTGGGCTAGATCAATTCTATTTGCACTTAGGAACATTCTATACTTGGACTTCATTTTTATAAAAAATGAAACTGTTTAAAAGATTGGCTGTTGTCCATTTCTGAGTACCTCGAAGTATTAATATTCATTAAATTCAAATGGGAATAGAAATTATATTCCTGGTATATTAGAACTTCACTAAAGCTTGCTGTATCTGTGAGCCCATCTCATCTAACAAGGTCCCTTTAAATACTCCTTCTTAAATGAGTTTTCCATTGAGATTCCTCCATATACTACAGTTATGCTGCCCTGATTTAATCAGACAGCTTATAAAGGTCAAGAAAATGCAAATAAAACTGATCTGAGGTGTTGAGAGTTGCTACTTTTTCATTCTGAAATCCTTCTAGTGGACTTGCATCAAACATGCCTAGCCAAAATTAGGTACAGTTACCAGGTGCAGTGCCCATTATTTGTTTCACTGGTATAAATACAGGCACAGCGCCTGTGAGAAAGTAAGCTAAGGAATAAATGAGGCACAAAAGTCACATTGGAGACAAAGCACAGTCCAAGTCTCAGTGTCTAAAAAAATAAATACCCTGCCCATCCCCAAATGCCTTCTGAAATCCTCTGCTGTCTTTTGAGCCTATAGTAAATTGCTGTTTGGTAGCTCAGTCGATGGCTACACAGAGACACATTTAATATTCTAGCACTTATATTATCTAAACCTTTTGTGGGTCTTTAGTGTGACCCGTCAGCATTCCATTTTGCCCTCCCACAGAGATTTTAGTCTTTCCATTTCACAGTTTTGAATAAGTCTAACAACTGTCTGCTCACAATATGAAACCACACATCACCTCATTAAGGAACGCAGAAGGGAGCAGACCGTCCCAGTGTTTAGACTGAATTCCAACAGTAAAAGGAACAGGGGACAGCCACACTACTTAGGCTTCCTTACTACTTGAATAGCAGGAGTTTGAGGGTCACTGTTTACACCTGACAGTGACATTTTGCAGCGGATCTTTGCTATATATTCTGCTGAGCAAAAAAGCACACTCAATCAGAGCTGCTCTTGCACAGGCCCCATTAGATAAATGCGAGGCTAGAACAGCACTCTGCTCTTGTGCCGCTCTAATTCATTTTACTTACATTCATATAGGAGATGACCCCAGAAGATAGTAGGCCAGTTTGCATGATCAAACAAGCCACCGTGGCTTGTTTTAATCCCCGGCACATGCACATTTTCCTAGTGAACACATTGTTTGGACACAATCACAAGCTTGAGAACATGTGAGCTTTGGTCAAGAAATGCACTTGTTTGTATTCACATTCAGGGTTGCAAACAGGGCCAAGTTCTGATGCTGAATGAAGACAAGCTACTGCATGTGGCCATCACTAATAAGTGTACACAATGACCTGGTTCGCATGTAAGAAGAAGCCACCCTGAGGGAATTCCTTATGAGGCTTTTTGTTTTGGTGGCTGATGCCATTTTGAATATTCAAGCCATGGTGGGGCATGCCGTAGTTTGTCATTATGTGTGAACCCAGCAAGGATGGGTTGTTGGGGTGCTTGACATAATCCATGGTCTGTTTAGGGTTGTGGGTGGCTTGTCAAGCGCTCCAACAATGGACAACCCACCCTTGCCAGGTTTGCACATAGCAACAAGTTACGGCATGCCCCCACTGCAGCTTGAATATTCAAAATAGTGGCTGCTGCCACAGGGAGAAGCCCCATGGGGAAATTCCCCCATGGCTTCTCGTTACATGAGAAGCAGGCCACACTGCATGTAGCCACCAGTCCTAAAGAGACATTCACATATACCTGAAATGGAGGAGAGTAAATGCATCATAGGGAAGTGAAATTATGCTTATCTACCACAAACCCTAGGATATGCCAACCCTGTCTCTGGGCCCACGTCATATCTGCATGTGGACATAATGCCTAAATAAGGTAAATGCACATAGATGTCCACTATGTGCAAGTCTGATGTACTGTAAGTGTGTAACTCTGATCCAGAGAAGCCTTAAATTGGAGGTCAAAGATCCAAACTTAGGCATGCTTAGAGCAGATGCATTGAAATCAGCAGGACAAGTTAGTTATGACTTAAGTCCCATTGATTTCAATGGGAACTAAGTTCAACTAACTTAATCTGGAGCCAACCCAATGCAGATTGGGCTTGTGTGGATCTATGTGTGTAGATCCAATTTGCATGTGGGCATGAATGAAGTGGGCCTAGAAGGCAGGCCAGGCATAATACTGCTCCAGCAACAGGATCATTGTTCTTCAAGGTAACAACAATTGATTGATTGAGAACATGGAGGGTCTTCATTCTCTACTCTGTGTTTCATACCCATCCTTATAAGTCAGGCGTCTCAGTCCTATGGAGCTTAAATAGCATGTGCCAAAGAAGATACTGACAAGTGAAGAACAGATGCCCTGAAATACTCCAGTTGCCTTAGCTAAAAACCTTACTAGGAATGCCCAGAGATGATGAATAGTCTTTAGGATTGTCTTTAGGGAAAAGAATTGGTTGCCCCACCTCCACACAGTATTTCAGGAGGTGGGACTTGTAAGCTCAGCCTCTTGAGCTACTGCTGTTCAGACAATTAAGCTGCAATCCTAAAATCCTTACTTAAAAGCAAATTTTATCAGAACCAGTGGAATTACTTCCAAGTAAATGTATTTAAGCCTGAGCCTAGGCTGATCATCACCACCCTTGAAGCGAGAAAGAAAGATTCAGAGCTGACCTTCAATTGTGCAGGAAGCAGAACTCGTGTCTCTTGGCTTTTTATCTTATTTTCTTCATCTCATCTTTTTGTTCCCCTTCCTTTCAGTTTTTCTGACATGCCTAAAATTGCCCAAACCTTGCAACGAGCTGCTTCACACAGAATTAGGTTAGGACAGAAACTCACACAGTTAGTGTTTTCTCAGTGGGAAGCATTACACCAATATAACATAAGAGGTACTGATTAAAAAAAAAAAAAAAAGGTGCCTCCACAGGATCCCAGGCTGTCAGACCCATGTACGCCTGTTTACAACAAACCATGCCAAAGTGCATGAATTTAATGTGTAGCAGCATACTTGCTAGTTGATAGCTTCAAGGTCTACTTTATGGATTTGCTGGGATCTTGAGGACTGGATCCATGCACACTCTAGGGATTCACATCTGAAATTTGCATATTATACTGCAGGGGAAATGGGTTAGCCAGTTGATTTTTGGATCTCAGTAGGAGATCCTGCCAGAAATGAAGTCCTGAATCTCCGCATTGAAGACTTCATGAAAGCTGCTTTCACACTAAGGTCCTTTATTGCAGCTAAGAGGTATGGCATTGCCACAATCAGCTAGAAGTAGAATTAAATGTAGGTCCCACACAGTACTTATACTGTTATACAGTAATACCTTGGATTGCAAGTAACTTGGTTTGAGAGCGTTTTGCAAGACAAGCAAATGTTTAAATATTTATTTAAATTTTTTTGACTTGATATACAAGCGACGTCTTGCAATACAAGTACTGTAGTACGGCTTAAATTAAAAATCTCTGTACAAATTTTTTTGGGGAATTTCGTTTTGATATAAGAGTGTTTTGGATTACAAGCACATTTCTGGAACGAATTATGCTCTCAATCCAAGGCATGACTGTATTATCCAGCACTGCCCTTCCCAATGGCCAAGTAAATGTAGTTTATTTTATTTTAATTTATTTAATGTAATATATTTCTTAGCCACTTTTCAAGACTGTGGTCTTCCCAAGGCAGCTCATAAAAAGAGTAAAATTCAGTATCAAACAAAGGATAAAAACACCTTTAAAAGTAAATAATTTTAAAATAAGCCAGCTAAAATAAAATTAAAATAAAACACAATATCTGACAGAAGCAAATACCATAAAACATTTTCAATGAAAAGCCAAAGAGAACAAGTATGTTTTTAAAGCTCTCTTAAAAGCAGCTACACATGGAGCCAGCCATATATCTCTTTGGAGGGAATTCCATAGGGTAGGGGGCCACCACTGAGTAGACCTTCTCATTAGTGTCTACCAACTGTACTGATCTGAAGATGGTTTTAAAGCTCCTTAGAATACCAAGGAAGCTGACCTGGCTCTATGATTTGGACAAGGGCATTTGAGAGCAATTGTATCAATTGCCTGGGTCACCACTCATTCCAAGTGGTGACCAAGGCCTCAGCAGGACCACTGGCTAAAACTGCAGGAAATTCCCCCAGAGAGATCAGACAACCATCTGGATTCATCAATCTCCAAGGGTAGACCATACAAACCCACTTTTGAGGAGGTTACATGCAGCTTGAAGGTCCAGTTTGATCAGGCAATGATCTGTCCATGACTATGGAGCCATCTCTGGCACCCACCCACAGAGCATTTCCCCTATTCCTTTACAGAACACCAGATCCAGAACATGCCTTGCCACAAGTGTTGAACCATATATAAATTGAGACAGGCCCATGATTGTCATGGAGGCCATAGGTCCTCCACAACATCAATGAAAAGTTTCCTCCATACAGCTTCTGCCCGTTATACTGCTTAGTAGAGAGTATGCCTATAGAGAGGGTATCTTAAGCAAAATGCACTTGGGAAAGAGGGTAAACACTCTGCATATTTGAATATTTTTAATAGATGCTAATTGTTACAAGTAGCATTTGTATTTTTTCTGTTGCCATGCACTCTGTGAGCCTGTTTTCCCATTTTTATATTTACCATAGTTTACACTCCAAGTATTTTAAGGTGTTTTGTCTTAACACAAACAATTTTCCTGGTGACAGGTTACCAAGCTATGCTATAACGTGACTTCACTGCATTTTGTGAAGTTTTGTATTTAAAAGTATGACATTTTTATCTTGCCCCCTTCCCTGCCCCCCCAAAGCTCAATGTATAAGTTTTATCTCCCCAACACTCTCATCCTGAGTCCATTTTACACCTTTTGGTATAGAAGATGGCTAGGAATACCACTGCCTATGTAGGCTGCAAGATGATGCCTCAGAACATGATACAGAATTGAGTGCTTTCACAGGTATTACATAAACTCTAAAGAACTGCAGCAAAGGGGGATTGTAGGCAGGGAGTAGGCTGAAGGGAAGAGAGCCAGAAGTAGCAGACGGAGAATTGTATTCAGTTCTGAGCAGCACAGTTCAAGAAGATTATTGACAAGCTGGAAGAACTATGGGATGATAGAAGGTTTAGAAGATGTATCGCATCAGGAAACACTGAAAGAGCTGCGCATGTTAGTCTAGAGGAAAAAGCTTAACAGAGCAATCTGGGGGCTGGGGTGGAATAGAAGGAGGGGAAGGGGAGAGGACGCCCCGCTTTCCCCTCTCTTTTTAGTTTGTTGAACATTTCCCTCCCATTGCTTCCAATGGGAGGGAAATCCACTACATCGGTTCAGGGAAAGAGGGACTTTGGATCCTGACACACTACTTACATGCCCCCAGAATGCCCTCTTTTGTCCTTACCACCATCAGAGCAGGTGGGGTAAACACAGAGGCAGAAAGCTCCACTGCTATTCATGGATGACCTCCACAGGCAGACCTCCGGCTCTGCATGCGAAGTGGGATGGGGTGGGGTGGGGGTGGGAGTGCAGTATCCTATGGGCCTTAGGATGCCCTCTCATGGACTATATAGGATTACACCTTCAGGGGCAATAAGTAGGTAGTTATATTGCAAAGTAAAGATAAATAGATGCTCAGAGGACAGGGCAATGGATTGAAATTATAACATTAGCAAACATTTCATAGCTACAAGAGTTATTCAGCACTAGAATAAACTTCCTAAAGAAGTACTGGAATCTCCTTGCTTGGGAGTTTTCAAGAAAAAGTTGGGGAGGAATCTGACAGGGTCAGATGCTTTAGGACAGAATTGCCAAGGATTGCCATTTAGGTAGCCAGGAAACACCTACGTTTCAGACTGTGCGTGATTCTTTTCCAGGAGTATCCTATATTTCCACCCAGCAGGTGCTACACACTGAGCAATTATCAATAAGATCAGTTAAATAGGCTTATGTGCTATGTGCAAAATCCCTTTGTTTCTAAAAGGGTGACTACTACACTGCATTGACAACATTGATACAGTTATAATGAAGTGTAAAAGTAGCTGCAACAAATACTCTTAAAATACACCGGTGTTTTTCTGTGCACAGAACGTGAATGTAGCTGTGTTGGCTAAAAGAGACATTCTAAAAGAAAAATGGTTAAATCCATATCAGCTTAATACCTTTATTAGGCCAACAACATGATGTTCACAAGAAAATGTGCAAGCTTTCAAGTTCTTCAGAATTCTTGATCAGGCAAGATGGTAAACAAAGCAAAAAGAGGAGGGGAGGATATTCAATACATCCAAAAGTGAAAATTTTGCCCCCAACCCCAGAAATCTCTCCCTACAACCACCATCACCATCAGTATCACTGAAATGATCTGCTTGCTTTAGGTACAGAAAATATTCTGTCTGAGGACAGGAATTAGTCCAGGATAGAAGTCCAATGCAGACATTCCTGGGTTTATTGGAGAGGAAGCCCTACCGAACACAGGGGCACTTAACTTCTGAAGAAACCTGATAGGATTGTGCTGTATTGGATGATCACATATATACCAAAGAGTCAACAAATGCTGGCACTACGCAAGTCATTTCACCACAGCACTGCACAGGCTGAGCTCTGTACTTGTAATATTGCAGAGAAAGCTGGGACATGCCTTGCATGAGCATGTTGCAGTGATGATACCCCTAAAAATAGTTTCACACCGAATGATTGGCGAGCCTGCCCTTCTGAATGAGTTTAGGATTTTTAGCTACTATGCTTGTGTTTATAGATGGTTTTAAGTATTGCTTTTCTGACATTACTGATTTTCATTCTGTTTTAAGAGTGTATGCTGATTTGGATAGAAAATAGAAAAATATAAGGAAACGTGATGAGTTACCAACTAACCGTCGTGGTTTATTTCCAGGATGCTAAATCCAAAGTTTTGTGTTCCCTCCAAAATCTGCTGCAGAGGGTTCCCCAACCCTCTGGAGCAGATTTGGTGTGTGGGGGGACTGCAGGGAAGAGGGAGAACTCAATATGCCAGAGGTGTCCATCCCGTTGACATCAAGCCAGGATGTTGCCATTAAATAGAACATAAATTCAATTCAGGAATATCATTTACTTTTGCAGTTAATATGAAGAAACCAATGGTGGCTGTTATTGGGTTGTATCCAATGCCTTCCTTCTGTTCATGGAAGTAGAGGCTACTCTGAATAAGAGGGGCAGGGAGACAATTTTTGAAAATTCCCCTTTCTTCTGCAGTCCCCTGCATCATCTCCCATGCTATCCCAGAGGGTCCCTCAACTGTCTGGAACAAATTTGGGTAGGTGCAGAAGGGGATGAAGAGGGAAGGGGAATCAGCAAAAATAACCTCTCTTTACCTTCCATGAACACAAGGACACCAATGGATACATCCCCCAGAAATTTCTAAAGAAAAGTATTGCTTGACAAGTGTGTTCAAATCCCTTAATATGCAGTATACAATCTAAAACACTGGTCTTGTACCCCAGTATCAATCATGGCCAACTTTCTACATACATAACTTGAACCTGATTAAAATGTTAAAAAGTCAGAATTCCCCATAGGGTCAGGCTTCACCATAATTCTGTGACTAAATCTTTGAAGAAGGAAAATTTAACTTGCCTTCAGCAGCTGGGACTGCAGGTGTGATTGCTGGGCTTTGTGGTAACAATAGGTGAGGAGCTGGTCCTGCACATAAGATAGAAGTGACAGAACATTAATAATCAAACAAGATATTATTTTATCATATGTGATACACACTGAAATACACTTGGAGTACACTTCATGTGGGTTTTTTAAAAAACATTCTCTAGACTCTCTTCTGCATTGTTCATGTATATTATTAAGTACCTAGCAGAAATGGGAAGGAATGGCAGAACAAACAAAACTCTTAGGTTTGGAACATAAGAAGAGCCATGCTGGATCAGACCAAGGTCCATCTAGTCCAGCATTCTGTTCACACAGTGGCCAACCAGATGCCCACAGGAAACCCAAAAGCACCTAAGTGCAACAACAGCCTCCCACCCATGTTCCCCAGCAACCGGTGTACATAGGCATACTGCCTCTGATACTGGAGGTAGCATATAGCCATCAGGTCTAGTAGCCATTGATAGCCTTATCCTCCATGAATTTGTCCAGTCCCGTTTTAAAGCCATCCAAATTGGTGGCCATCACTACATCTTGTGGAAGTGAATTCCATAGTTTAACTATGTGCTGTGTGAAGAAGTCCTTCCTTTTATCTGTCCTGAATCTCCCACCAATCAGCTTCATGGGATGACCCCGGGTTCTAGTCTTATGGGAGAGGGAGAAAAAAAATGTCTACCTATCCACTTTCTCCGCACCATGCATAATTGTGTACACCTCCATCATCTCCCCTTACTCGTCTTTTTTCTAAGTTAAACAGTCCCAAATGTTGTACCCTTTCCTCATAGAGGAGTTGCTCCAGCCCCTTGATAATTTTAGTTGCCCTTTTCTGCAGTTTTAGACTAGTGAGCATAAAATTATAGAAGACTTAAAAGCAATGGCAAAAACCTACTTGCTGAATTATTTGTCATTCAGTTTCCTTCATGACAAAATAACCCAAAAGATCAGTATAATAAAATGCTTACACAATCATGGCCCTGCCTTTTTGGATGAAAGCACACTTTCATCTGCTTGTAACATAAAGGACTCTTCTAATTAACCAACATCCAGTGCAACACACACACACACACACACACACACTTTAAAAGCTCTTTCACATTGTGTAATGTAATACTGGTCCCACCTAGAAATATAGACTTGAAAGCTGTGGTGATCTAATGGACTGCTATGTTATGATGTCCTCTTCTAAATACATATTTGTACATATGCAGAAAGAGGAAGAAGCAGGAGTGAGTTGCACGCACTTGTGATTCCTACACTTGTGGTATAATATGCTGTAGGAAAAGTCATACTTTTCCCACAGGTGGCCATCCATCCATCCATGCAAGAGATGCATTACTGTATAGTCCTCTTCTAACAGGTGATGTCAATTTGACCATAGCAGAAAGTGGCTATCATAAGCAGTAGCCTTACTCATTGAGGGCTTAACTGCCCAGAGATCTTCAGCTATTGGGTGGTATAGAAATGTAATAAACAAATAAATAAATGAAGCTGGAGGCTACAGCTTATCTGTGAACGAGAATCCCAGAGAGAATACTGATCTTTCACTCTTTTAGTAAACAGGTCTGCCCATTCTGGTAGAGTAACTCAGACTAAAAAACTGCTTCTACATTTCCCCCTAAAGAACTGTCACATTCAGAATGTGTTGGCAGTCAGGTTGGCAATAAATATTCCCTGCACCTCTCAGTTTCTGCCCCATGCATCTGCTGTGTAGTGTTCCCCCACTCCTTTTGCAGCTCCACTTTTAAAAAAGATATATTTATTCCCCTTTGGTCTGTGTGTTTTCATGTATCTCGAAAACAGGTGCGAGTCATGAAGATGAATAGTAATACCTATGATCCAAGATTATGGCGACTGAGACTTTACAGATATAAAGATCTGGTGTAATTCTGGCACAAAAAGATTATGGACACATGTGCTACTGCTAGGGCACATTTTATTATTAGAGATCTGAGGGAGAACGTTTCACAGATTAGTAAAGCAGAAAGTTTGAGAGGTTGTGCTTTAGGCACCATTCACATTTCAATATATTTCACATCTTTTTCCCTTCTCCATTTGAAGCTTGAACACCCACTCAACTCCCACACCCTTTTCAATGGAAGGGACTCAGATATCTCAGCCTTCAAGGCAGATAATGAATTATTATAACTCCTGGCTCCCTTGAACTTAAATGTGGTGGATGAGCTTGGAATTTTAACATGATGAAACACAGAGTGGTGTCCTGAACACATACTAAGGTTACAATCCTATAACACCAGGGGTGAGTAACTTTCTTTGGTCTAGGGGCCCCCTCAGATCAATGACATCAGGAGGGCAGAGCCCAGTGCTGAAAGCCCCTCCCTTCCCCAGACATAATCCGTGCTCTCTCTCACTGAGCTCCATGCCTCTCTCTTCCGGGAGAAAGGGACGAGGACAGTGCTTGGACGAGCCATTTCTCCAAGTGCTAGCCATGTTGCACACGTACTTCACATCACTCATCATCCCAGTTGGGGCGATGAGGGGTGTGTCAAGAAGGGTACTCAGCTGGCGCTTGGAGGAGTCCCTTCTTTGCATGCCACTTGTCAGCCTGATGGGGATGAAGAGTGGCACACACGAAGGAACTTGGCCAGTGCTTGGCTGAGCTCTGGCTGAGTCCCTTCTTAGCATGCCATTCACCATCCCAGTGGGAATGGAGAGCGGCATGTGAAGAAACTCCTGCCCTGGGGGTGGGGCCTGGGAGAGGTGTGGCACTTGTGGAGGTTCTTTCATGGTTCAGATGGGAACCTCCATGAGCCAGATGCTCCCCACCCCTTCTATACATGCCCCTATCCCAGGCCTTGCCCCCAAAGCTGTCCCCTCTTCTGATCCTTCCTCAAACCAGAGGGTTTTGGGTTGCCCTGTCAACTTGTCCTCTGGCCTTGTGGTACTGCTTTTAAATGCCAGGTTGGTCCATTATAAGACATCTATCATCCATGATCTGATCATGGATGAGAGGGCTGACCTCGTGTGTATCACCAATACCTGGGTGGATGAAGTGAATGGAGTGGATCTCTCTCAGCTTTGTCCACCTGCATGTGCAGTGCAGAACCAACATAGGCTAGAGCACTGGGGAGTGGGTGTTGCTGTCATCTATAAGGAATCCATCTTTCTCAGCAGGAGACCTGTCTGTTCAGATGCCGGGTTTGAGTGTTTGCACCTGGTGTTGGGTCAAAGAGATGGGGTGGTGGGAGTTGGACCATCTCAAGGTAAAACACAGCAGAAATGTCTTATCACCTGACAGCTCTTCTAATATGATAATTCCAGAGGAGAAAGATTGCACATCCAAGTCCAAATCATTGAGTGCTTAGTAATCTAGTGAGAAGATATCAAGTTGGATTGTCTGCGAGTGTGAACCATCCTCAAGACAGGCAAGAACGGACAAGTAGGGGGGACTCACACAACTTTCAGAGAAAGTTTTAATAAAGACATTGAGCTAAAGTTAAAAATATAGTTTTATATATTAAAATGTTTTTAAGTCCAATTAGTTTGTCCATTGCTGAGTGGAAGGACATGACAAATTATGCAATTAGAATTAATTGCTTTTTCTGAAGGATGATAAAGGGATGACTCTCAGAAGGTTGAGTACACCAATAATGCAAAAAAGATAGCTGATCATTAAGCCTTACAGATACAGACCTCCTCAGGAGAAGGCTACAACACGGGGGCATGCTCTAGTGCCCCGAGTGCTTGCTGAATGGCCTGAGCATTGAAACACAACAAAAAACAGTTAGAAATTTGAAAAACTTCAACTCAGTAGATGAAAAAGACCCCTAGGTCAAAATGTTTGTTCTGAGAAGGTTCTCTTCCATCCTGATAAAAAGCCAATCTTATGTTTCTCTGTGTTATTAAATGTCTCTCTATTCACTTTGATGAGGAGGCACAGAATAGAAGAGCCGAATTAATATTTCATCCATTCTTTTGATTAAATATGTTAAAGGGGGTGCCCTAAGTCAATTTGCCCTCTCCTCACAGGTTCAAAGCATGGTTTTAAATGATCTCATGACTGCACTGAGAACTGAGAAAATGGAGTACAAAATCTGTCAACAGCGCTGTTATCATTATAGCCCATAACTACAGTAATACCTTGGATTGCAAGTAACTTGGTTTGAGAGCGTTTTGCAAGACAAGCAAATTTTTAAATATTTATTTAATTTTTTTTTACTTGATATACAAGCGACGTCTTGCAATACAAGTACTGTAGTACGGCTTAAATTAAAAATCTCTGTACAAATTTTTTTGGGGGGGATTTCGTTTTGATATAAGAGTATTTTGGATTATAAGCACGTTTCCGGAACGAATTATGCTCTCAATCCAAGGCATAACTGTATATTAATACGGTGCTGTAAATAAGAAAAGGCTGATTTCCACACAGACCATCCCAGTAATCCTGCTGATAATAGGACTGCAGTCAACCAGGTAGTTACTGGAAACATGAGTGGCTGTCATCTTTATTATACTTTATAGTAGGCACTTGTGGAAAACATGCCTATTTAGAACCTTAGTAACATTAGGGATAGGCAAATCTGTCCATTTTGGTTTCTCCCATCTTTCCAGTTCTCATTATTCCAGTCTTCAGTTTGATTTATCCTGAACTTGGAGAATTACTTTTTTTAAAGTTTTCATGAAAATGCACAATCATTTTTGCTCACATTTCTCCTAATACACACATCCTATGGCATTTTTGCTTCGTATCCACATATATATTTTTTGCAAGCAATCCCCCCTAATATATGCTTAAAAATAAATAAATAAATGGAGAACTCCACTACAAAATTTGGAGAAGTGCAAATTTCAAAGAATTCAGTTCGCATCGTGGTTCACAACTGCACAATTAGGTAAGTTCATATTAAAATGTGAACTGAACCAATTTCTCCCCCATCCCACACAACCACATTGATAAATCTGAAAGCTAAATGTTGTTTAAAAATGTATTACATACTGAATTACATAAACCAGCAACGGCTCATAACATCAACATTTCCGCGTAAACGGTCCTGCTGTGTTCTAGCCCATGGGTATGTGCTCTCGTAGGGATGAGTCGTAAAGTATGTCACACATCAGCATGGTAGGACAAGCACAGGAGGCATTTTTAAAACCCTTTAAAGGTACGACAGTATTTATGGAAAGTCCCATAGGCCACATTTACATATTTCCTCTATCTCCCCTAGGCTTATCTGGAACTTAGAATATTGCTTCGATAGGGTATGAGAAACAAAGCTGACATTACATTTTGTTCTTTTTTGCTCTTTTTTAGACCAAGCACAGGGGCCCCAATCCAGGTTTGGACCCTAGCAATGGGAGTAGGGGCTTTAACCATTTATCCCCATGCTGCAATCCCAATCTAGATGCACCCACCCACCCCAAACACACACTCCTGCAATTTATAGTGTCAAATAGTGGTCCATCCAGAGTACAGCATGATATCAGGAACACATTACACCTGTCCTGAAAGACCTGCACTGGTTGCCAATTGCTTTCTAGGCTCAATTCAAGATGTTGGTCTTAACCTTTAAAGCCCTAAATAGCTTAGGGCCTTGCTATCTAAGCGACCACCTGTCTCGCTATAAACCTGCCCAAGTATTAAAATCTGCTGGAGTGTCCCTTTGGAGGGCACCATTAGCCACAGAGGCCTGTTTGCTGGACACACATGAAAGGGTTTTCTCCTGCATTGCCCCCAAATTATGGAATGAACTCCCTCAAGAATTATAATTGGCTCCCACTCCCTTGGCCTTTAGAAAGGGTGTGAACACGCATCTTTTCAGTTTAGCCTTTTAAAATGTTTAGTGGTTAATATGTTAATGATTTTACTATTTTTCCAAATAAATAAGTGAACAAAAGAAATAGCCACTTGCTACATCTTTAACATAGTGTCTGCTTTGGCCCTGACAAGGGATTTGAAAAGAGAAAGAGGTGGCAATATGCAGGCCTTCTGGGAAGGAGTTCCAGGTATAAGGGCTTGTGAGTGAGAAAAAGAAGGGCCCTCTTGAGGGTGAGAGAGAAACTCACAGTGGTCAAAGGGGAAGATGACCAGTGTATGTGCCAGAGAAAACTGAGAGGAAGGAGCAGTGTGTGTGTTTGCAATGTTATTTATTTATTTATTTATTTATTACCCGCCTTTTTTCCTGCAAGGAACCCAAGGCCGCTTACATAGTCCTCCTCCTCCTCCTCTTCTCCATTTTATCCTTACAACAACCCTGTGAGGTAGGTTAGGCTGAGAGTCAGTGACTGGGCCATAGTCACCCAGTGAGCTTCATGGCTGAGTGGGGACTAGTCCCAGTACAACACCTGAGTCCCAGTACAACACTCTAACCACTATGCTACACTGACTCTATAGGCAGAAGCAACATGATTTGGTGACAGATTGAACATAGGGAACACACAAGAAGGAAGTGTGATGAAGAGCTCCCAATTTGGGTTACATTTTAAGGCCTAATGGATTGAAGCTGGTCCTGAGATTTCCATGGGAGCAGGCTGATGAGTCACCTTGCAGGAAACAGCAGGTGTGCCACAGCCACAGGGGCGCATTCGCCTACTCATTCCTAGTGATGTGCGCGGAGCTTGATTGGGGGGTGGAAGTCCAGTGAACTCGCCAGCCTCGACCCCCTGAGCTCCACTCGACCTACCTTTTTCCCGGCTCGACTCGCGTTCTCGCAAGCTGAGCCAAGGAAAGCGACTTCCGGCGCTACACTGTTTACATAGAAAATGGCATAAGATATGTTAAAAATGGCCGCAATTTGTGCAAATTGTGGCCTAATTTGCACAAATTAGGCCATTTTAAATGTAGTTTACAGTACACTATTTTCTATGTAAACAATGTAGAGCCAGGGACCCCGAAGTCCGGTAAGTGCCTCAGCTTGCACTCACGCTCGGCTCTCGTGCTGCGAGTCAAGTGGAGGCAGGTCACCCATCCCTACGTCCCTCTTTAAACTCAGCATACTTTCTACCCGTCTGGCCACGATTGCTACTTAACTGGAGCTTTAAGCAATATTTCTGTTTTGACAGTGTTATTCCTATCCTGCCTCATTTGCCTTGGATAATGAAAATATACCAAGAGAAGCCTTCTTCAAAGCTAACTTCTGCATTGGCTGGTCCAGATGAAAATCTGAAAATTACACTATGCCTGACCACCCCTGCCCATAGGTCTCGATTGGCCAAGAGTTCAACAACAACAACAACAACAATCCACCCCAAAAGAGAGGCTCTTCTTATGAGGGGGAAATACTGCCCATCCCTGGTACAGTTTTCTATATAGAAAAATATAGATGCTGATTCTTAGCCTAATAATTCTGTAAAGTCTTTAGGGACTGCTCTGTAAACTAACTTCAGTGCAGAGCCAGAGTAGAAAACTCAGAATTATATTATCCGTTTATTTTCATTACTAGCAAATAGAGCCCCTTTGGAATAGCCCTTAGTTTGATACTGTGAAGTCTTCAAGCAAACTTACACAGCAGTCAGAGTTGGGCAGCTGGACACACAAATAAAAGTCAAAAGGCCTACATCCTCAAGTGACATTACGGATCTGAATAAGAGCTGGTACTGGGTCATGTTTGAAAAAGACCACCTTCACCCCACATTCACAGTCTTCAGCCATCTCTTCAAGGTGGATCCCTACAGTGCAGGAGAAATAGCCATTTAGGGTTCCTGGTGATACCTAATTACCTTTTTGGCATATACCAGAGTGGGAGGTCTTAGTCTGAACCCTCAAGACCTTGTATATCAGGGATACTTAAAGCCTCTTAGGTCAGGAATTATAAGAAAGTAGTTCTCCAGATGTTTTGGACTTCAACTCCTAGCATTCCTGACCATTCTGGGAGTTGAAGCCCCAAACAGAGATCTACCTTCTGGCCACTCCTGTCAGGTTTGTGACAGGAAAAATTACAGGTAAAGCTAAGGCCTCACAGTTGGATAGGGATATCAATGGGTACAGAAAGTCACTGAGGAGAAGATGGCTTTGAAGGAAAGATAGGAAATCCTGTCTTGGACATATTAAGCTTAAGAGAGTGATAAAACTTCCAAACAGAAATATAATGTGGGCCATTGGAGATATAGGACAGGATGGAAGGGAAATTGTTTGGTTCAGAGAAGCATAGCTGGGTTGACAGTGCAGAGAAATAGAAGAACAGGGGACCAAAAATATTACCTTGCTGAACTCAACAGACAGTAGAAGGCTGGGGAGCATCTTCCCACAGTGGAAAGAGTGAATGAAGAGAAGAATCAAGTTAGAACAGAGATGTGGAAACTTATTCCGGGTAGACTTTAAACAAAAGAGGGTGTTCAACTATATCACCATGGTTTATGATCATAATGCAGCAGAACCAATATATTTTTGTTGATCCATTCCCCAGGTGACTTAGAATGAGTGTATAACTTAAACAAGCACAAACATTGATGAATACAAGGAAAGCTTTCCCTGCAGCAACAAGAACCTTCCAATTCCCTATTTATTAGACAAATAGGTGCCCTACATATTTTGCTGTTCTTCTATGTGGTGTCCTCCATTCCAACGCTTTGGCTGAACCAGCCCAGTGTTATTGTTGGTAGCTACTTAGATGTAAAAACATGCCTTGAATATATTCTTTAGCATTGTGTTCGTTGAAACCATTGCTAGTAATCTAGCAATGTAATAGACTCAAATAGTGGTCCACCAAATTGGCACACTTTCCAAGTCTATTTTTCAGCTGACATTAAATTTATATTTAAATAACAGTGATTTGTAAGTTTCTTACTAAGTCTGTGTTCTACAGTATCCAGCTTTTAACTATTATACAGGATATTCTAATTGTTTAACAGTGGAATGGTGGATGAAGAATGAGGATCTTATAATTACAGCTATCTTAAGAGGCACAGAGTAGATACAACTCCCATTGCAATCAAGTGTTCCACGCAGCTCAGAATCAAATGCTTAATTAAAAAGATAGTTGCTGATAATACAGTATTTCAGCCTCTAATGTACCATGAGGTCAATGTGTCCTGGGGATGCTGTAATAGGACTAGTAAACTATAATAAGCAGCAGTGCAATTAATCATTTACATGTTTATAATCTGGCACATTGGCTATCTATCAGAGAGAGCTAATAGGATGCCCCCTGTCTCTATATGGGGGATTAGACATTTACCATTAAAATATTCAGTATGCTTCCATTGATTTTAAAAGAAAATATTTGAGCACAACACATGAGAGTTTTTGAACTACACTAAGCCAATGTTCAGCAAATAAAAAAATACTATTAAAAAAACCACTGAATATTTGAAATACCCAGGATGTATGTTAATCTGTATATCTCCCTGATTTAGAGACGTCAGCATGCAGAAACTGGATCCCAAATGAGCACCCAGACCCAGTACAGATGCAGATGGCAGTGCTCACCCAGGCCAAATTGAACACTCTAGATAAGTCTTTTGATGTGGATGGATACATGCACCATGATCCAGGACCATTACCTATTCCGCGTGACTAATTGCACTCAACTGGAGCTGGCTCAGGGCCTTACATCCAAAAGAATTACAGTCATGCCTTGGATTGAGAGCATAATTCGTTCCGGAAATGTGCTTGTAATCCAAAACACTCTTATATCAAAACGAAATCCCCCAAAAAAAATTTGTACAGATTTTTAATTTAAGCCGTACTACAGTACTTGTATTGCAAGACGTCGCTTGTATATCAAGTAAAAAATAAATAAATAAATATTTCAAAAGTTGCTTGTCTTGCAAAACGCTCTCAAACCAAGTTACTTGCAATCCAAGGTATTACTGTATATGATTATGAATATGTTTCGCTATGGCAGAAAAAGTTGTTCAGAGTATTGCTGCCGCCTTGGCCCAGCAAACTTAGAGATGAAGAAGACGGGTTCAAATACCACATTGTTTCCAGTCTTGATGGATGCACATTTGCAAATGTATTTTCTGAAAGGTGCATCTATGCGTTCTTATGAATTACAACTTTCCAGAATTTCAGCTTGCAGTTTACAGGATTGGCTAGGCACCACTTCACACAACTCTTTTGCTCCGGTGTGAAATGTCAGCTTTGCTAAGCAAATGTAAATTAAGTTAGCACAGAGAAGGCCAAAGTATTTCAAGTCCGAAACAGAACAGGCAAGATGTAAACTTCTTTAAAAAGAATAACTTCTTTTTTAAAGGCAAGACAAGATTTTCAAGGGAAATGTAACGTGGGGCAACTCTTCATGACACTATTTCTGGAGCGATTGTCGACAGGCATAGAAGCAAAAGTAGGGAACATTTCTGTATAGCTAGAAAATATTTCATGACTCCTAACAAGAGAAATGTAATATGACAAAAGGATGTCATATATATTCCACAGGGTGCCTTTCTCTTCATCCTCTAGGCACCCCATTTGCCTTCTTTGCTGACAGCAGAGCCCTAATGAGCAGTGCATTCCATCATGCTGATGCTGCCTTAAGACCTGATCACAAACAAAGGGAGTCCATGTACAATACTGAAAGAAGAAGACAGCATATTCTGCATGCTGCTTTTTTATAGGCTTGCCAGTGCTAGCCAAACTAAAAGGAGAAGAAAAGGCTTCACAGTGTACAGCAGGGGGGGAGAAGGGGAACCTCTTTCAGCCTGAGGGCCAAATTGGATTCTGGAGACGCTTTCTGGGGCCACATTCTAATGGTGGGCAGGGCCAAAGACAAAGACAAAAAAAAAAAAAAGACCAGTCAATTTTGGCTTAAAGCTCTTGCTGCTCTTACTCTTACACAATGGGACTTACCTCTGATTAGACACATGCAGCCCAAGATGTCAGTGTCAAAGCCGATCTGCTATGCAGGAAGGGCACAATCGAAAGAGAACTTCTCCTGCACAAGCCCCACTGAAATGAATGAGTGTCAGGTGTAGTTCTCGTTCACCTCAGTGGGGCTTGCACAGGAGTAGTCCTTGATGAATTGGGACAAAAAGGGGAGTTGACACATGGTGAGCCACTTTGGGGTACATTTTTTCATAACTGAATAGAAATATAAAGCAACAACTCCAGTGGTGGCAGTCATAATTACTGAAAGAATGGCTCATGATAAATAATACCTGATTAGACTTAAATGATGAAATGATTAAGTCTTAATTTTCTGTGCTCCTCCTAGGAGGTGCTTGAAATTACTCTGTATTATGTTTTTCCTTTCAGACACATTTAAGAATGTGCTGAGAAATGATCCCAGCAGGATATCAGAGAAATAAAAGACAAAATGTCATGCCATCAAATATGCACCAATTTTGTAATCTGCAGGGACCATCACATAAACGGAAACTTTAGCAAGAATGCTGGAGAGCTAGTGTTATGTAGCTGACAAAGTCTCATTTTGAATTGGAAAGATCTGGGTTCAAATCTTGACCATAAAGCCCTTTGAGTGGCTTTGGACAATTCAGTTCTCTTTCAGTTCACTCTTACAGCGTTGTTGGGAAGATAAAATGGGATAATATAAACCCACAGAAGTCATCCTGAGCTTCTTGGGGGAAGAGTGGGATACAGATGTGGTTTTTAAATAAACCCCATGTTTGTGGAGACCTGGGAAGTATCCAAAGTTAGTCCTTCCTAGAGTGGACCCATGGAAATGAATGGGATTAAAGTTAGTCACTACTAACTTAAGTTACATCCATTTAAGTGGGTCTACCCTAGGTAGGATTGATATTGGATACTACCCCAGGATACAAGTTGAAAGAACAAGAAAAGCGTGCCTGCATTCTTTTAAAATAGTCAAAATTCAAAATTAGGGAGAAGGCTTACCTTCAGTGAAGGCTGGTGGCCTCAATGTCAGTGGGGCTGTGTATCCACTCTGGATTTCACTCCAAACTTTTAAGGAACTATCCATGGTTCTGAACCGTTCCAGCACCATGGATGGCTCCTTAAAAGTTCAGAGTAAAATCTGGAGTGGATACACTGCCCCACTGATATTGCAGCCCCCAGCCCCCACTGCTTACCTTAGATAGCCAACCTTTTAAATCCACTCTGTCCCTGTTGGAAATAACAACCTGAACTCACCCTGTCTTCATACAGATTTCTCACATGATCCAGAGAAGTACCTCCTTCAACCCCTGTCTAGCTGAGCCAGGTCATAGTTTCACCTGAGAGAATTTGAACACAGCAGTAATCCAACACACTAAGCCTATCAATTTACATTTGCTGTAACTAACCAAAATCAGCATCACTCTCCCATAGCAGGCTGCATTTCATATGATTAGTGCCTGAATAACCATGGGTATTTTTAAGTACAGCAGTGTGTGTAGTAGTTAGAATGTTGGACTGGGAGTTGCGAGATCCGGGTTCTAGTCCCCACTTGGTCATTAAGATCGCTGGGTGACTTTGGGCCAGTCACTGACTCTCAGACTAACCTACCTCACAGGGTTGTTGTCAGGATAAAATGCAGAGGAGGAGGACTATACATGCCACTTTAGCTTCTTCGCAAGAGGGGGGGAAATTTGAGATATAAATGGAATAAATATTTTTTAAAAAGAAAAAAAAAGGAACACTTAATGTTCCTTTAAATATTTTTTAAAAAGAAAAAAAAAGGAACACTTAATGAAACTTGTTTCTCTTAGAGGCAAACTGGAACACATGCATATGTACATATTCAAACACATGTTTGTTGTAGGGAGGCCACCATTTTTTCCTTGTCATACGTGTGTGCATTTAACAGATGCATGGCAGGCAGACATTCAGTAGGGCCCTATGGCACAGAAGGAGAGCATGAAGTGATTGCATAGAAACGGTGAGGTTGAAACTTGATTGGATGAGGAGGGCTGGTTTGGCCCAACTGTGCCCACCAGCAGGGCCGGTGCTACCATTAGGCCAACTAGGCAGCTGCCTAGGGCGCAGGGCTAAAGGGGGCACCAGAAACGCCTTGGGAAAAAATACAGCACTCTCAAGTGGGAAGGGGGGGCGCTAAATATCTAATCTTGCCTAGGGCACCAAACTGCCTTGCACCGGTCCTGCCCACCGGGTTTATAAGTGCAGCAGGAGGCAAGCTCTGATGGATGGGGAAAGTGAGCTGCAGTGATCTTTCATGAATCCAACCCCCTATTGAGGTACCTGCTTGGCTGTTTCCAAGATTTTAATGCATGCACCTGGTGGTGGGGCATTAAGATAGGATTGGGATTCTGTTGGTTGGTGTACCACCTACTGTGCTGCCCAACAGTCTCCCTGCTTGAGCTGATAGAGGTGGTGCTGATTCCCACCAACTGATTGTGTTGGGGGGGGGGCCTTCAGTATTCATGCTGAGGCCCCCTCATTAGGAGCAGCTCAGGATGTCATGGCTTCCACAGCACCGATGGGCCAGTCTCAATTAATATCTGGCCCCACACATGTGACAGGGCATACTCTCAATCTGGTTTTTGCTGGATAGGATGAAAGTGATCTGTGGGTAGGGGAGTTATTATCTACCTAATAGGGTTTACATTTGCTGGGACTCTGAACTCCTGCAGGAGCAGGGGAACCTATTAAGATAGTCCACCCAGAGAGACTAATGGATCCAGGAGAATTCCTGAAGTGCTCTGGGGGATTTTCCAGCTGCTGGAGCTATCAAAGCCCTGGTTGACCTGTTGAATGGAGTGGTGACCTGTGCAGTTCACATGATAGCTCCCCTAAGCATCCTCTCCTGTTCCACAGAGCTCTGGCTCCTTGGTTTTAGGGCAATGAAGTGCTTAAGTAGATGGCTAGAGTATTGATGTCAGTGGAGGAAGACTCAAGACAAATCCAACTGAACATGGGCTAGAGCCCATTTTAAGGCTTATGGCAGTAAAGAAGGTATTCTTCTCTGCCAGCATAGCATCGTGACAGTGTTGTTATTTCAAGTTGTAATGGGGATGCTACATTCTGGACCCCAGAGTAGTGAGGGACAGTTTTTGGCAAGCTGCTGTGACAAGTTTGTAAAACACTTTACTGATAAAATAATACCCATCCATTCCAATTTGGATCTTACACCGAGAGCTGCGTTTTTCTCTGTTTTGTTTTAGGCGGGCCACTAAGATGTTTTTATTCTGCATGGCTTTGTATGTATTAATTTCATTACAAGGCTTTTTCTGCACTGACAGTTCCAGCATACCAAACCATCTTAACCAACAAACATCACAAAGTGAGGGCCGGAACAGACATTACTTAAATTGTGTGCCTTGCCACTATGTCTTCTTTCCCTTTTTACTCTAGAGTAGGCACAGGAGCCCCAATCCAGATCAGGCTGCTGCACCTACTTTTCATTTTGACTCCATAGAAGACATAGTTACTAGATTAGATTCATCTTTAAAGTCATGTCTGTTTTGGCCCTGACTGGTGATATATCATGAATACATTGTATTGTGTTAAAGATCCTTTTCTGATTTTTTCACAGATCTGTTTTATATGGACTTTTATCTGCATGCAATAAAAAGAAGTAAGTTGAAACATGATAGGTTATTCAAGAATGTAAGAATATAAGTAGAGCCCTGTTGGATCAGATCAATGGCTTCTCTAGAATGTAGGAGCATTCTGTTCCCACATTGGCAGTCAGATGCCTATGGGAAGCCCACAAGCAGGACATGAGCGCAACAGCAATCTCCCAGTTTTGTTCCCCAGAAACTAGTATTTAGAGGTATGCTACCTCTGATACTGGTGGTAATATATAGACATCATGACTAGTAGCCATTAATAGTCTTATCCTCCATGAATTTGTCTAATCCCCCTTTAAATCCATCCATGTTGGTGGCCATCACTACATATTGCAGTAGCTAATTCCACACACAGTCCGAATGTGCTGTGTGAAGTACTCTCGTTTGTCTGTTCTGAATCTCCCACCATTCAGCTTCACTGGATGACCCCAGGTTCAAGTATAATTTTTTTACCTATCCACTTTCCCCACATCATGCACAATTTTATACACCTCTATCGTGTGCCTCTTACCCACCTTTTTTAAAGCTAAAAAGCCCCAAACGTAAACTTTCCTCACTGGGGAGTTGATCTTTGTTCATTTGGGCTGCCCTTTTAATTTTCTTTACAATTTGAAGATAATATAAAGAAGTTTAAATGAAATCACTTCTTATTTTAAGTATATATTTCATTCTTCCCATGGCATAAATGCAAGCAAAAGACATATATATATATATATATATATATATATCCATATTGATTGCTAAGGAAAACGGTTCATTCCTTCTTATGTTTCCACCTTTTATATTACCATTAATTTAAATGCATGCAATTTTAGAAAAGAGTATTAGAAGCTTTAATGGTACAGCCATTAGTTGATATGCTTTATTTAAACTCTGTTTGCACACTCTTCACTTCAGTGTTTAACAAATAAAAAGAGCACACACATTCCAAGAGGACAACAAAGCAGAAGCTCTCAGAGAAACAGAAAAGTTCAGCGACAGAGTTCAGTTCAGGTACCTGTGTACAAATCCCCGTGCGCAAACATGTCAATCATATAGCGACAGAATGCATATTGATCTAGCAGAACAGAAAGGGGGAAAAAAGAGTAATAAGACACAGTTAGAAGTCTTTTGAAAATCAAGCACTAAAGAGAGTGTGAGAGAGAGCTTACCACTAAAATGAGACCTTTGACAGTTTTTCATCACTTGCTTAAAGCAATCAATAACCAAACAGCTTGTGAAATTCATGTTCCTGTTCTTTCTTTCTTTCTTTTTTAAATGCCATAGGAAATGCCTTCTTGCTTTCTGTACAATGATGGAATCCCCTGATGGCTGGTGGTGTCACTCTAATCATGTGTAACTGCCAAGTCCAGACTTCAGAGGCATGGCTCAAATGCAGCCAGAGATTTTAACTTTAGGGCTGTTTCTCTAGGCCTGACTTCCCCAACCTGGTGCCCTCCAGAGGTGTTGGCTTTCCATCTCCCACCACCCCTGGCCAGCATGGGGAAGGCTGGTCTAGGCCATCATTATCCACTACCCTGTCCCACACAGACAGTGCCACACCCTGTATTCATTTGGAAGCCCCCACTACAGGGAGACAGTCTAAGGCAGGGCGGAGGGGGGGGCAGAAGGTAGATCTGGAATGGATCTACCAGCAAATCTCTGCCTGGTTTGCAGTAGGTCTGCAGATTTCAGAATGCTCTGGAATTCCCTTCCCAGGGAGGCTGGAGCGGCACCCTCCTTTTTATGTTTTTGGAGGCAGGCAAAAACTTTTTTGTTCCAGCAGGCCTTCGGGAATAGTCTGGACCTGTGAGAATGTGATGGATTAGCACTGTTATTTATACTGTTATCACTGTTTTAATTTTGAAATTTTATATAATTTTAATATTGTAGATCATAGAATCATAGATTAGTAGAGTTGGAAGGGGCCTATAAGGCCATCGAGTCCAACCCCCTGCTAAGTGCAGGAATCCAGGTCAAAGCATCCCTGACAGGTGGCTGATGATTTAATTATATTTTTGATTTTGTAGTATTTCTATTTATAAGTTTTAATTGTACAAGTTATAATGTTGTAAAGCTGCCTTGAGCCCCAGTACTGGGGAAAAGGTGGGATATAAATAAATAAATAATAGATAGGCAAGGATTTCCAACTCTCAATTGTTTAGCAAGAGCAATAACAGAATGACACACCCCTGCCCTATATTATACTGTTGAAATTAAGCAAGGTTGGGGTAACCAGGAATTAATTGTTGTATGGAGGGACTATGAGTGCCATCCACTTCTGGTACTCAAAACAAATTCAAACTCAAAACAGATTATTTAATTCTAAGTGTATGTCTTTTGCGGCAGGCTCCAGTTGTAAAAACACAAAGTATGCCCCACAAGCCAGACATTCTTTTTTCTTTTTCTTTTTTTTCCTTTTCATTTTAAGGTTGTTTGATGTTGTTGTATACCAGTTTGGATATTTTAGCAGAAAAGCAGTAAAAAAAAATAGTAATAAAAACTCTCACTAAAAAACAATAAATAAATAAATGGGAAAATCAGTGTAGAAAACCCTGTGCTCAAATTATGAACTGGACAGTGACTTTCTGAGGGCTGCTTCTGAAGTTTAATACACAGTTTCATATGCCAATAAATATGCATGCTCAAATGCAGATAGATATGTTAAATAAAATCTCAGAGTCATGTGTGTTCAATATCACTATTGGCTGATACTCAGACTTGAAGGTATGTTTACTAAGCTGAACAATACAACTGGCCATTTTAACAGAAAAGCAATATATAAATGTTGGAAATAAATACAAAAAAATGCAATCAAGTGCAGACAGCTTGACACATGGCCATTTTTATTTTGCAAAATACACATACTGTATATTCATAAACAAGTATGTATCTTCATGTATGAAATGGAAATGGGAGAAGAAACTCACACAGTCCAATCCTATACACGTCTACTCAGAGGTAAGTCCCTTTGGTTACTCAGTGGGGCTTACTCCTAGGTAAGTGGGTTTAGGATTGTAGCCTTAAACTCTGGGCTCACATGGTAACAAACTTAATGGTAGTGGGATCCATATGCATTAGGGTGAAATTGTTTGTTTCAGAAAGCCAGCCAGGCAGCCAGCCAACGTGCCTGCTGCCTGCCTGCCCTGGGGTCTTAACACATTTTGCTCTCACATCAGTTGTCCCAACACTCCATGCACTACCTGTAAGCTTCTGCCAGTGGTCTGATTCATTTATCTAGCCGTGTGATAGGTGACAGTTTTGGAATCAGCAATGACCATTTGACTGTCAGCAGAGCTTTGCAACTGGTCATTTCAGCATAGTTTTAGCTTTCTTCTCTACTACAGCGAAGAACTTCCCTTTGGGCAGAATTTGTGATCGAGTTATGTATTTTCTAAACAAGTCTGTGCAGACCACTGAGAATTCAACATTTAGAGATTCAGGCAGCATAAAATTAACTGCATGATAAATTCATGTAACAGAAGTGATATGTTACTGACTCTAATTCATTTTCATATTTAATTCAATAAAAACTATGGTGGGTTTTTTTTTTAAAAAAAAAAATTATGCAGATGCTACAAAATAACCAAGCTGCTGTAGAGATGGAGAATCCTGAGTTCTAACAGAAGAATTTAGGTCAAGTTTGTCTTTCTGAGCATTCACAGTTCCACAGGTGATTTTCATTAAGCACTACATTTGCACCAATCCCACTGAAAAGATACTGGCTTTAGTAAAAGCAATCGTTTGTGAATTGCATCCTGTGATATTAATCTGGATTAGGGATGCATAGAACTATCACCTTTAGTTCTTCTGGGTTTTCCAAGTTTCCACCCAAAGTTCTTGGATATCCATGGGAAGCCCAGAGAAAAAAATCCAAAAAGAACGGTTGTACAAACACATGTGTATTATAGTGGAGGGTTGGTTCACGCTTGTTTGTATTTTACATATGCATATTATTATGTACGTGTGCATGTAAAATAAATATATTACACATATTTATTGATTCTGAAGATTAATACTGTGCATTTTGATCAAATGATCTTCTGATTGGTCATGCCGACTCATGCCATGATTTGCAGCTTTCAGTGCGAATTGCGCATTACTTTGTCTTCCTACACAGGCTGCAGGGAGCAGCAGCAAAAGTGACAAGCTTTTGCCCACCTCTGCAGTGAGTCCAGAGAAGCTCTTTCACATTCACTGTAGAGCTGAAATTGGCAAGGGCCTCTACAGTGAAGGGACATGCAGCAGAGGTGAGGAAAAAGCTTGTCACTTTCACTTGTCTTTGCTTCATATAAAGTGTCCGTCCCACCCAGCATGTGGAAGTGCTTATTTTTATTTATTTATTTATTTATTTATTTATTATATTTATACCCCACATTTTTTCCTGCAAGGAACCCAAGGCGGCTTACATAATCCTCCTCCTCCTCTCCATTTTATCCTCACAACAACCCTGTGAGGTAGGTTAGGCTGAGAGTCAGTGACTGGCCCAAAGTCACCCAGTGAGTTTCATGGCCGAGCGGGGACTAGAACCCAGATCTCCCGAATCCCAGTCCAACACCCTCACCACTATCAGTAGTTTCCTCCAACTTAAATTAAATTGTGTAGAACTGGACATAAGGATGGCCCAAAATACTTCTTCATGTGTCAGTGAAACTATAATATCTGGGTGGTCAGATCACCT
This sequence comes from Shinisaurus crocodilurus, assembly GCA_021292165.1. Lineage (NCBI taxonomy): Eukaryota > Metazoa > Chordata > Lepidosauria > Squamata > Shinisauridae > Shinisaurus > Shinisaurus crocodilurus. The sequence goes on along the minus strand of CM037879.1, from coordinate 102,522,689 downwards.
TATTTCCGGTCCACATCAATTTCACATTTGTTCAGGCATAAGTCCATTCTGCCTCACAAAAACAACAAAAATTTATTAAAATGTGCATGAAAATTAATATATGAATACAGATTTAATTCATATTTTGAATGTATTTTCCCATAAAATATGCAATTATGAATGCATTTTATCTAAATGTATGCATTTCTAAATATATCTTATCCTAAAACACACATTTTCAATGTATTTTGGTATGTTCTGTGAGCCAAGAATTGCATCACAAAATTCAGAGAAGTGTGAAATATGAAGGATCATTATGCTCCAATCCACATATTAGTCTGTGAAGTGTGGATCAGATCAGTTTGCATCAGAACTCACACAGATCATATTCCGCAAGCATCCTTCATTTACCACAGCATCCCTAATGGGGAAAGGCTATTTTACACCAGCAGTTTTCTGGTAGAGCAAATAACCCCCAGAAACATCATGTTGCATTTTTTTTACTCATGTTTAGTTGCTGATTTTTTAATATAGATAATTTTAGAAAAGTACTGTGTCTGCTAGTTAAGAATCTCTAAAACATTTGGCTGATACCAAATGACTGGTGGAACCAAGGGCAAGCATTACACAACCTCTTTTCATTTGTATGGGAGTTGCATTAGGTTTCCCATGAAAGCCATATTAAGGGCGCAGTCCTATGCATGTTTAGACAGAAAAAAGTCCTACAACTCCCAGCATTCCCCAGCTACCACTGCTGGCTGGGAAACGCTGGGAATTGTAGAATTTTTTTTCCTGTCTAAACATGCATACGATTGTGCCTTAAAACAAATAAAAGCTGTGCAGCAGAAGCACTGGACGTATTGCATTCTGTAGAGATTGCTAGAAACGTTCTATATATACCACCCCAGAACTCCTATCATTTTAGGAGAGAAGCCCCCAAGGGCATATCTACTAGCTTCAGATGATTTCTGATATTTATGGACACAATCCAAATGACACAGAAGTCATTGGGGGAAAAATGTCCATAGATTTACCAAATACGCAGTCTCAGATTAAATTACATGTATTTTCTCCTTATATTTAATGGACAAAAAATAATCCCACACATTTATTGTAAGGAAACTAGGTTTTGTTTTAAGCTTAGGCAATGTATCTACAATTTTGACTTCATCTTATTTTCTTTATGTTGGTTTCACTTTAACTACTCAAAAAAGACCTCAGCTAGATTTCTCTCCCGTCTGCCCTGCTCCCCCCAATCCTCCACAATGGTCCTGTGGAAAAGAGCAGGAGAGAGAGAGGCAGGGAGGAGGAAGGCAAGCCAAGAAGATATCAGAGTTTGTTCCAGCCTACTGCACTCTGGGAAGCGTCCCCTGATGCCTTGTTATGTTTTGATATTGCTTTGCTGTGCCTTTATTAATATATTTTGATTCTATTTGTAATTTGCCTTGGAAGAATTTGTATCCTTAAAGGTGGGATATAAATAATTAGAAGGAAGGAAGGAAAGTTTAAAACTTAGACCTAATTTGAAAATGAGTCCTGAAAAAGCACATGCTATGTTGTTATGCATGACTGGTGTGACCCATCCTTGGGCAGAGGTAGTCCCTGCACAAAGAGCTGATTGCCATAGGACTCCTCTTTCTTCCTCCTAACCTCTGCATGTACATCAGGCTACTACAGGGACTGTTAGGTCCATACAATCTGTCATTATTAACCCTATCCATCCCTTCTCTCAGACCAGTGAAAACCACTCAGGCTCAGAGCTCACACTGACAGGGGAATGGGGGGAGACCATCCACCTGTGTGTGAGTGCTGCACCTGTGTCCTCAAGTTTCTACATGAAATATCTAACAAGAAGATAGACATAATGTTCAGGAGGGAAAGTGTGGAGAGACAGTAAGAATATGATCATGTTATCTGTGTTTAATAGACTTTCAACAAGAGAAAGATCAGGTACAAAAGATTTTAAATAAAAACAAGATATTGCAATTATTTCCTCACGCACTGTGGCTAAAGATTCATATTAAGCAAATGCATCTTATTGAAACAAATCTCCATGGTGCAATTAAATCATATGAAAGAACTTGGAACCGAAAGGTGTGGGTTCTGGTTCCACAAGTGCTCAAATCCTGACACCTGCTGATAACTTTGTGTAGCCTTTTAGATCAATAGAAACAAGAGTCAAAGCAATTTTGATGTGTGCTGCGCAAATTTTATTCGCATGCATATCTGTTATCTTTCTCCAAGTTATCATGCTGAGAAACATCTAAGCAATGGAAAACTCAGGATTGAAGGACCTGACTATACATGTCTTCTTTTCTATGTATTTATTCATATATTTGAGTAATTATTTTTCAGTCCATCATGACATAGAAACTATAACAACTTGTAACTCACAGCATAGCCAGAATCCCTAGCTGCGTAGATAAAAAGTTTTCTCTCTCTCTCTTTTTAAAGATGTAGGCAGCCCAGACTGAGGGTTATGTGGTGTTTTCAAAGCTCTGTCAGTCATTGAAAAGATATTCATCCTATATACTGACAGCAAATGCATTCTCCAAGTGTGAATCCTTATCTAGCCAAAATGGCACCATTCATGCACAGGAGAGAGGTATCAGCAAGCTCAGGAGAGTCCCAACGTTTGCAGAAGTACAACAAAAATATTTTTTGGGGGGGACTGAAAACAGCTCAATGAGGACTGAGAATGCTCAGTGGGTATGGAATGCTGACTGACTGTTGGGAAAGGGAATGGGAAACGAAGGGGAGTGGGAATGGAATGGAGTATCTTTAAAGAGGGCATGGCTGACTGGCTGGCTGGAGCCCTGAACAGGAATTGAGTCAATTGAAAAAGAAACCAGGGGGAGGGTGAATGGAATGGGCTGTGCCATGTCCTACATGGAGGAGGATTCATCTGATGAAGAGGGAGGGAGGAGAGCCAGCACTATGGGCTCCAGCCAGAGCCGGGCAAGGAACTGGAGGCTTCAGCTGGCAGCCTTCCCCAGGAGCAATTAGAAGAGCAACCTGGCCCCTCCCATGCCATTCCTGAACTCCCCTCTAATGCAGGAATCAGTGCCTGAGACAATTCATCCTTCTGAATGGCGTAGGATCAGATGTGAGCAGCAAAAGTTCAAAAGGAAGCCACAGCATGAGGTCTCCCTTAAAAGCAACATGCTGACCTAATTAACTAGCTATACTGATTTGCAACCAGCTATAAATTAGCCCAGTTGAAGCCAGCCTGCTGCTGCAAACAACAGCATTTTAATCTCTGTTGCTTCACCTTGCTCTATGGGACCCGACAGATTCCTAGACCCTTGGGTGCCCTCCTGGACCACTCTTCCAGACACCCCTGACTGGCCTGGATGCCTGTTATGATTGACTCCTGTGGACTAAACTCTGGACTGCTTTGACCTCGCCTCTGCTTCCTCCTGCTATCTGTACTGGAACTCCTGTGTATAACTCGGGACTGGCCTAGCTCCTCTCTTCCTTATTCCTGAGACTATCCCAGCCTTGACTGGGGTACATGCTGGCCTAGGAGCAGGACAGGCTGGCTGGAAGTGGTCAGTGAAGAGGAGGAGCACAGGGTGCAGCCACCCTAGAGCCTTTAAATGCCATTGATCAGCTGACAGGGCAGGCTGGCTGAGAGAGGAGTCAAGCAGCACAGAGGGGCTAAGGAGGAGAATGGGAGGTGAGCAGTTATATCTCTGTGTCTTTTCCTCTGTTTTCCTTTGCTCTATTTCTCCTCCTCTGACAGAAACAAGCAAAAGATGATGGAGGAAGAGACACTGATATAAAAAGGTGTAGAGGTGACCATTTTATTGTCTGGATGGGTCACTTCCTGGTTTACACTGTTAAGCTGTTTTTAAAGGTTCCCAGGGACAGAAGAGAGAGCTGCCTAAAGAAATAAATGGATATATCCAACATTTTAATGTAGCCACCAGGATTGGGCATCAGTGTTCTACCCTTCACAACCTTCTGCACCTGCAAAAGATAACAGAAAAGAGAATTCCTCCTCTTTCTAACTCTGTTCTTATTTAATGTGAGAATTTTTTTTTTAAAAAAAATAGCCCTGGTATGCAAATTCCAAAGCAACTACTGTTCATTGTCCACATACTGCAGGTTAGAAGGGGCTGTGGCTAGGAGAGAGTGGCTTATGAAAGCCCTGCAGTGTCGTCTATACTGAATACTGCAGGTAAGGCTCTGAGTGGTTTACAACAACCTTGTTGTGTTGTCCAGAAATTCAGCCCCTGTTGCAGGCAGGGATGAGATGAATCTGAGAGAGCAGCTTGACTCTGCAGTGTTATCTATTGCTTATATCCCCACATTATCCCCACATTACAGGTTGGGCTGAGGCAGTGCTATACAACAATGTTGTTCACTGTTATACCCCTATTGCAGGTTGGAGAGCTGTGCTGAGAGAGTAGCTTACAGTAGCCCTGCAATGTAGTCCACTGCTAATATTGCAGGCCAGAGAAGTGGGGCTGAGGCTGGTTTGGATTCCCAGTCAAAAATCCCCTATACCTCTCAAGTTCCAGCAAAGCTCAGTCTACTTGCATTGCCTCCTCAGTCTCAAGAATTCCAACACTCAGTTGCATGCAGAGCAGAAGCCTAACACTCCATCAGCTGGCATGCAGACTGGTTGCTTGCACTTTTAAATGTTTGAAAATCAATATGCCAGTGTGATGCCGTGGCTAGAGAGCCTGGGATTCGGGAGCCCTGGCTTTAAGTCCCCACTTGGCCATGAAGCTCACTGGGTGACTTTGAGCCAGTCACTGTCCCTCAGCTAGAGTGATCCAAAATCACTCAGCCAGTGACTTTGGGCCAGTCACTACCTCCCAGGGTTGTTGTGAGGATAAAATGGAGATGAGGAGGATGCCACCTTGAGCTGCCTTGCAGGAAAGGCGGGATAAAAATGCAACAGAGAAATAAATAAATTTTGCACATGAAGTAAGTTCCAAGTTAGAGCAAAGATTCTCTCTTTGATGCTGGCTTTTGTTTTATTCAACCCCTCAGCCACATGCTCTCGGGTAATATTCACACACACACTGCCAGGAGAACAACACACCAGCTTTTCCAGGCATTTTTGTTTCATTTTCATTTCAATATGCTAGAAGTAGAAATCAAATAGGGATATATCCTTACCATTATTTTCATTCCCATGTGTAAGATTTAACTCTTTTAAAGAGAGCATCTGGATCATTTTTAACTTCATTGTCTGAGTTTATTTCCCCTGCACTTCAAATATCCTTAGCTTCTGCCTCCTGCTATTGTTTACCTTTCTTATCTGATTTTTCTGTAACCATCAGAGCTGTCTCCTTCTTGGCTTTGGCTTTCCTTGGCACAACTTCCTCTGCTTTGGTTTCCTTATGCTTTGCTCTTTCGGGTGCCTTAGAGTCCGGTTTTCTTTCTTTCCCATCCCTTTTAGCCTTGTCTTCAACTTTGATGCTCTTGTCTATATGTTGTTGTTTTTTTAAAGAGAGTCAAAATGTTTCATTTAATTTTTATAAATAAATATTTCATGTTTTCCATTTATATCTTGCCACATGCCATTAAAAAGGACCCCAAGGGCAGCCTACATAATTATAATTAACAGCCATCAGCAACAATAACAAATTTGTAATGAAAGAGAGAATACAACCATTAAAACTGTAGAACAATAAAACCTATAAGAAAACTTTTTTTAAAAAAACCCTTTGGCCTCTTTAAAATAGTATCTGCCTCATTGTTCAAACACCTGCTAAAATGAAGGACTGAGCTTTTCCTCTAAGCTGCATTTGTACTCTCAGTTAGCTGGAAGTAAATCCCCTTGAACTCAGTGAGACTTGCTTCTGAGTAGACATGCATAGGATTACGTTGTTCAAGTTTAAATAAGAAACACAATAGGTCTTCTCAGAAACAATTCACTAAATCAAAGCCCCAATATACATAAACAATATGTTTACTTTCTCCATGGAATCTAGAGAAACATATGTCAATACAAAAGTGAAATGACACATGCAAATACTAAACTCTAGCCCAGACTTCCCCAAGGAGGCACCCCCAGTTGTGCTAATTACAACCCTCATCATTCCCACCCAGCATAGCATCCCGCAATCCCCATAGAATTTTAATTATTCAAAACAAATGCTTGGAAAATATTAATGAATAAGGAAAGGAAATACCTTTTGGAGCAACTTTTTTTTCAAGTTTTTCTTGCCGTTCAGGTTTCACCTTTTCCGTTACTGAAATTGAAAGGGGGGAAAAAACACCAATTGCCCTTATTTTACTGAAGTTTATGTAATTAGCTTGGAAAAAAGAATTGACATGGACTGAGTACCCCATGTCTGGAATGTTAATATTGATTTCTCTTCTTTTGAAGACATTCTATAGATCAATTAGTTCTATGTAAGCCCTTATTAAGGACTTCAACACTGCTTTACCGAGTATACGGTATCTGGAACTTACAGAACTGACAATGAATCACATGACAGTTTCCTTTGAAAATGCAAAGGTGATGTCTTATCAAAGTATTTTTATTGCCAGGTTACCATTAAGCTATATTTTTTTTATAGGAATCACATTTGAATGACTACTGCAATTGCAGTAACATTCTTTTTATCATACTTCTACCTAACAGTACTAGATAGTAGGACATATTTATTGTTCTTATGGGCTTTCAACTGGAGATATAATTTTGATTCGTTTAGCTTGTATTACATTCAACAGTGGATCTTTGGTTCAGAATGCCTGGCAAGTTCAATTCAATCAAAGTTTATTGTACAGACATAGACCCATCCATGGTAAGTTCAGCATGGGGTGAGGTTCCCCCTCTCCAAGCAGGGGCAGGGCCTACAAACATACTTCTGGCCATCACTGGAAATGCTTTACTTTCATCAGTAAACGGGCAGATCCAATCAATACAAGCGCTAGTGTGAATTATGTTGCAGTAGCATAAGGGACCACTAGCACAATGTCAATAGTGTTAGCTGGCAATGCGGGATTCCCCAGAAAATGGGGTGTTGCACTAGGGGACCCTTACCTTATGCTAATGCGGCATGCTTTATTTTAGCATTCATGTTTACTTGGATACTGCCCTTTGTGGGGCTGCCCCTGAAGACAACTCAAAAACCAAAACTGGTACAAAATGTTCACCTCCTGATGAATATTGGGAGATGTAAGCATATTCAACCAGTGCTGCAGTGGCTGTCTGATAATAATAACATCCGAGCCTAATTCAAGATGCTTGCATTTATCTTTGAAGCATTCATGGTCTGAGAGCAACATAATTTAGGGATCACCTCTCCTGATATTGGTCCCATGCCATCTATAGTAACTAGATCAGGCCTTACTCTGCATCCTTCCACCTTCTGTTCAAGTTAGAACATTAGCTTCCAAGAGCAGATCCTTTAATGCAATTGCCCTGAGGTTATGGCCTGCTGAAGTCAGAGGCTATTCCTCCCTTGCTCCTTTTTGTAAAGGCTTTAAGACATACTGAGAGGGTTCAGACAACACGATAACCCACACTCAAAGGCTGCGTATGAGTTGAGTGTGGGTTGTTGTTGAACCCTGAATTGTTGTTGAATCATGGGTTATGTTGTCGGAACCCAGCTGTGCTAACAACCCATGGCTTGTTAACCACGAACAACCCATGAAGAGAACCCATGGTTTGTTGTTGGGTTGTAAACTGTGGGTTGTTCACCATGGCTTGTTAGCGCAGTTGGGTTCAGACAACACGATAACCCACATTTCAACAACAATTCATGGTTCAACGACGTCGACAACCCACACCCAACCCATACTCAACCGTTGAGTGTGGGTTATCATGTTGTTTGAATCCAGCCACTCAGTTCAAGTAGTATTTGGCAGTTAATCCACCTGTTGACTTATGAGTAGGCTGCAGATTCTTTCTGAGCTGGCAGCTCTTGTTCTTCATTATGCTGGCTACTGTTATTGTTTAAATTGGTATTCTGTTGTTTTTAGACATGTTTTATTATGTTCACCTTGCTGAGTGCAGGAAAAATGTCATATAAATGCCATACAGCACCACCTTATGCATAACTCCCATTAAATTCAATAGGACATACTTCTGGGTAAGTGTGTATAGGATTTTAGCCTTAAATTGACCAACCAACACATGAATAGTTTTGGGACAGAGTTAATCCATCTGTAATAGGCATTTAACCATTAAAAATTTTACACACACAAAGGCTGGGCTGAAGAAAATAAGACAGATGAGAAACCTACAATTCCTCCCCTACTTCCTCCCAAAGTATATTTAAAAATAGAATGCCAGTAAAAAGAATAAGGGTTCTCCTCCTCCTCACAGCCCAATACCCTAGAACTTGTGTGGTAATTTCAAGATATGAGTATCTTATTCAGGCATCTTCCATTGCCTTGCTGTAGAATAAAAGTGAAACTGTCAGTGATGGAAACACACATACTTTGCTGGAATGAAAAGCTTGGTGCAGTAAATAAAAGGGGACAAAATGAATGTCTATTTTTAGATGGAATGAAAGTCACATACTTGGTAAAGAAGCTCAGAAATATCTTGATCTTCATTAAATCAAAAAATTGATACACAGGTAAAGGGCTTTGTTACAAATACGTGCCTGGAACCAATTTTGGAGGGAAAAAAGGACAACAACCGCCTCTTATACAATATCCACACAGCCTTACTAGAAAACTCTGTATAGAGCAGCTTTGAAATGCTCTGCGCTCCTTAAGAAGCGGTCCTCCATGAAGCAGATACACTAATGTATTAGTGCTGAAGAAAAAACTGTAAGTTATAGACAAATGCCATGCATCTAATCTAAAATGGACACTAGCCACTATACATTTGTTATACTTTAAAGTGTCACAGAACATTTGATGATCATAGATAAATGTGTGTAATGAAGGGATAATGGCTCTTCAGCAAAACATAATATAAAACCAAACCTAAAACATTAAATCTGGGTTAATCTATTTGGTACCTAGGGCAGAAAATCCAAAATGGAGGGCACATCACACACGGGTTAACAGAGAGCACAATCCACTGGGATGGTCCCCTGTTCAAGTGTCACTGAGTTGTACGAGAGTTGCACTACCACATTTTTGTTTTGAACTCATTTATTTATTAGCATCTTGGGCTGTTCCTGTTCATTTCAATGGTACTTGTGTGGGAGAACTTCCCTGTGAATTGTGCACCATGAACAACTTATTGGCTTCCATTTTGCCACCTTTAATGGTATCCAGAATCTGCTGCCTCAAGTGAGGGTCATGTCTTTACATGTCATGGGAGGGCCACCTCTGCAATAAATTGAACAGTTAAAGTTACCTTTGGGGGAAGAAGGAGGCACCTTCTTCGTAGGCTTTTCTTGTTTTGTAGGTTTCTCCTTGGGAGGTACTAAAAAGGAATATAAATGATATAGTATTTATACAAAAGCAGAGAAAGCATATATAGCAAAAAGAAAAGCAAGAGAAGATGGTTTCTTGAGCGTCAATGAGACATTTTGGGAAATATGAGTCAGCGAGTCACAGCTAATGCGATTATGCAGTGTAGTGCAGCCTTCCCCATGTGGTGGACTGGAACTCCCATCATCTCCCAGCCAACATGGGAAGACACAGGCTCAATTCTCCAAAACCATGAAGCCTTGTTGTGAGAATAAAAGGGGGATAAATTTTGTATGCTACCTTGAATTCCTTGGAGGAAAGGTGAGATATAAAATATAATCCTATATATGACACGTTCAAGTAACGTGATTATTTCACATTTAGAGAACATCTATGACCATTCATATGTATGCTTAAGTATACTTTGTACATTTCCTTTGATAGCAGATGAGCCTTGTATGTTTTGACCTGTGGCTTCTTTGCTTTTCCTCCTTCCGGTACCAAGATACAACATGCTGGGGTGTAAGAGATGTTCCCTCTCAGCAGCTGAACTGGAGGTTGTGGCAAGTCCACCATTACCCTATAGCTCTATGTAGACCTTATGCACTCAATGCACGAAGGTCTATGAGGTAGCCAGGGGTGGATGGATACTTGGAGTGTAGGGCATGGATGTATGCCCACAAGTGTCTTGTCCCTACTTTAGGTCTACACATAGTGCGGGCAAATGCCTGCATAGACCTAATGAAGGAAACCTCCATGTATCTGTAATAGCCACCAATTTCAAAAACCAGTAGAGGGACCTGCAGCCCAAAGCTCTCTTTCCATCCTTCGCCTGTCAAGGAGAGAGTCACTGCGACCCCCTTACCCTCGCAACAGTGCCTCCCTTTCTCTTGTCAGAAAAAAATCCACTTAAACCACTTTCCCTGCTGATTTCTCTTCTTGTTCTCTCTGCTGTTGCTTACAGTTGAAGGGGGAAGGGGAGAACTGGGAAAGCAGCCACAGCAGAGAGAACATGGAAGAAAAACAAGACATTTCCTTGTTCCTTCTGGCACTGAGTTGTGTCCAGCCCAAAGCTTTCTGTGTCTGCAGGGCACTCTAAAATTAGTGCACTCACACCAATAATAGAAAAATACATAGGAAAGAATAAAGAACTGATGCCGTGCACCCCACAAAAAGCTTTGGGACATCCCGAATCATACACCCACACATCCAGCTCAGTGTCCTCTACAAGATGGCATTGAGTTCTGTCCAGCCCACATGCAGTGCACTCTCAAATTCATGCACCCATGGCTATTGGAGCCAAAATACCTAGAAAAGAATAAGAAACATGTGCTGTGCAATGCATAATAGGTTTTGGGTCACCCCCAAATCATACACATCTACACATCCTCTTTCAGATGGGCTGGGCATGATTCAAATAGATCAGCTTGATGTTCCCTCAGTGGAGCTAGTGACAGTGTGCTAATGTCACCTTTCTCCTTGTGACTGAAAATCTCTCTCCAGCTTATGGAATGTGATATCCATCAGAGGCAGGAGAAGATGACATCCCCTCCAGCTAGGGGAAAGGGACAGAGAAACAATGTGAAGCAACTTGTAGTTGGAATGTAGAAAGAAACAGAGGCAGGGAAGCTTTGAGTTGGCTGGAGCATCCTTGGGGTGAAGTGGCTTTGGGGAAACAATATGCACAATCAGTGGCTGTTTGCTTACAGGACTGAAAACTGACTTCAGTAGGTGCTGCTTCTATACTTGTGAAGAATAATACAAGGAGACCGTATGTTTTCCATCAGATGTTTCATCTGAAGAACAGACTAGTTGTACGCTATCCCTGGAACATCTCACTGCTTGGAAGTTTGTTCCCCTTTCTCTAAAACCTGTAATTCCCTTCTGGGGCCAAAGAGCTTATATGGCTATACTTGGATGGGAAAGGATGCTGTTTGTCTTTAAAAGCACCAGCCACTTTGAATCACAGAATAGTTTTGCTGTCCTTTTTAAGGAAAGTAAAATATTTGTTAAAATAGCAAAATGAATGCTTCCTACCCCGACCTGCAGGAATATACACATATTTAGAGTTGTGTCAGTCTCATGTTCTAAGTACGTAAGTACATTAAAAGGTCCACTTTATTTCAATAGAAGTTTTCCAAATATGTTTGCAACTACTGTGTTTTGTGTATATTACTGCATTTTAACTCTATTTTAAGTTTAGTTGTTTGATAATTGTATATTGTGGGGTGGTATAAAATGTTGAATGATTGACAAATTTTTAAAAAAGCGACAGCCTTATTCTGAAATGAACACATTTTTCTCCTGACATCATCTGTGGATAGTTCTAACTTCAGTGTGTGTGAAATGCTACTAAACCAAAGATGAAAGTAGATCTCTTCCTTATACCTCAGAGACCTATGATTTAGAAGTATGGAAGCATGGACTGACTTCTAAGAATGTGCTCAGAATATCACACAGTGGTATCACTAGGAGGTGTACCAGGCTTCCACATGCCGAATCCAAGCTAGATATGGATTACGTATACATGCAAACAGGTGCTGCACATCTGCTTCCATACTCATCCAACAACCGGGGCTGCCAGCACATAGCCTTTAAAAAAAAGAAAAGAAGCCAAAACCCACCAATCAGTTGTTCAAGAGGAGAATGACAGTGTGGATTCAATCTAACCTCCTTCCCCTTCTCTGCCAACTAGCAAAGTAGTGGGATGTCAGCATTAGGAGCGACTTGTGCTCAGCCTCAGCCACACCTCCTTCATGCGTTCAAAACAAGCAGATATTAAATAGAATTCTTTATACTTTTTGAGATCAACACAACATAATTATGGGTAATGACATACCCATAACACACATACATACACACACACACACACACACTAATGACAACTGTCAACCCTTTCAAAAGCCTGGTTTATCAGCTGAAGTTATTTCAGACAACAGCAGCTTTGTCAATCGATATTTCCGTTTGCTGCAGGGTATGAACCTTAAGCCCAACTGGCCACTGCAGATGCTGAAACATGATTATGCCATGAGGAAACTTTAAATTCAATACACTAAAATGAAAAATGACCATAAGTGCTCCTGCAAATACCATATGTCCGCTTGCCTTAAGCGAGTCATTTTCTTTGCAGGCAAGTACAATATAATTAGTTTTTTATTATCATCCATCAACCTTGGAAGTAGTGCACAAGAAGAGTTTGTGCCTGGGAGAGCAACGTCCATTTTCATGGCAATTTCATGGAATAATCATAATGGGTGAAATCCAATTGTGTCTGTCTGCTGACCGAACAACATCTGCCAATGGAATGGATTCCCCCTCTCCCCTGCAGTCTCCTGCACCCTGGGAACCCTCCACACCAGATTTTTGGGTGTGCAGGGGTTCCGGGGAAGAGCAGGATGGGGAAAAAACAACTTGGACAACCTTGGATGTAGCGCATAATATAATGGATTTAATGTGCAACCTGTGATTACTGTTGAATCTGTTAACATAACAGTGGATAGGCCACTAACAGTTATTTATTTATCATTTGCATTTCTGGTTTATATCTCTTCTAATCAAAAACTGTCAACATGTTATTTAATATTTTAATTTCAAGTCACTCTGCCGGGGTCTTAAGGCAAGTAAAATTCTCTTTTCCCATGAGTCTTTGCCAGAATCATGGGAAGAACATCACTATTATTTCCATATTCCAGATGGAGCTCCAAAGCTGAGGAATAAACTCAGCTCACATTGTGCCACAATTCCCATTCATTCCAATAGGACTGATGCAGGGAACATTCTTGGTGCACTGTGCCTTTGGTCAATAAGATACAAATCTTGCTATATACAAATAAAACGCTTGACTTTCCTGAACTGATGTGGTGCGTGCATATGCCTAAAACATGATTGACAGCATGCATTGCTTATGCATTGAAAACCTGTGATTTGTTAATCAAGTCCCTAAAGAATAAAGTAGTTAACATTTAGCATAACACTATCTACAAACAATTCGGCAATCACTAAATTAATTAGTCTTTTTCTATCTACTGCCTCTGCTGCAACCATGCTGGCTCATTATCCTATTTAATTAAAACCAATGTTCCATTTTTTTTTCACCTCACTGCCCTTCCCCAAATTTCAAAAGCTTGAAACTAATCAGATACATTTTTAGGCTTTGCACACATGCATTTTTAAAGCTGAAAATAGTGGAGCTCAACCTTTACTTCTTTCCAGCAATAGCTCCCTATGCAAAGCCTGCGAAACATGGACTATCTATAAACGTCATTTCCACCTCCTTGAAATATTTTATCAATGTCGCCTCCGGAAAAGCCTGCGAATTACTTGGGAAGATAGGCAAACAAATGTCAGTGTACTGGAAGAAGCAAAGACTACTAGCGTTGAAAAAATGATCCTTCAACGCCAACTTCAATGGACCGGTCATGTTGTTCGAATGTCTGACTGCCGTCTCCCAAAGCAGTTACTTTATTCCCAACTCAAGGATGGAAAGTGGAATATTGGTGGTCAGTATAAAAGGTTTAAAGATGTTCTTAAGACTAATCTAAAAAAAATGCAATATAAACATCGAAAACTGGGAAGCTCTGGCCCATGAACAATCTAAATAGAGGTTGGCCTTTCACAAAGGTTCCATGGACTTTGAAGAAGCCCGAGTGCAAGGTGAAAGGGAGAAACGTGCTAAGCGAAAGCCACGTCGGACAAATCCCTTACAGGACCATCTTCCATCTGGTAACCTGTGTCCTCACTGTGGGAGTAGGAAGCTGTGTGGATTTAGAATTGGCCTCCACAGTCACTTATGGTCCCATCGCTAGAGTCTACACAATTTTTTTTTAGAACTTCCTCCTTTTATAATTTTCTTTTTGTAATTTTATCCTGGAAGACAATCTTACTCAGTCACGAGTGATCGCCTACTACTACTGTGGCCTCATCCCTAGATGGAACAGTGATGTCCCCAGGGAGGTTCTACTACCCCGGCCTGAAGAACAGTCATTCATAGAAGTGGGGCCCTGCAAAAGATGTTCCAGTGTGTCTCCAGCCCCTGTTCAGGAGCCTTGTAGTGCTCTTAGGAATTTACAAGGTACAGGGAAGTCTCAGGAGGAGAGAAAGGAAGGAAATAGGACACCTTATTTCTAGCCCAGCTTTCTGAAACCGTCTGTTGCAGTGCTTTATTTATTTATTTATTTATTTATTATATTTATACCCCGCCTTTTTTCCTGCGAGGAACCCAAGGCGGCTTACATAATCCTCCTCCTCCTCCTCTCCACTTTATCCTCACAACAACCCTGTGAGGTAGGTTAGGCTGAGAGTCAGTGACTGGCCCCAAGTTTCATAGTGTTAAAGTGCTCAGGTAAAGGGCTGGATGTCAGGTCCAGCCTGAGCACTTCATTGATATATATGGGGACAGAGGATCTGACAGGTGGGAAATAGAAAAGGTGCCCTTTTTCCTTTCCTTCCTTATGAAACTGCAGGGAGGATACAATGCAGGGAGGATAGTTTGTTTTGTCTTTTAAACTCTCATTGTGCACATCTCCCCAAACCTAATCCCGACCTCCAGGACATAAAGCTATTAGAGGCTTGATTAGGTAGATCAATTCATTCACCCACCCCTTCCATTTTCTTTTCTCCACCTCAAGTGACACATTTTTTCCCAGCTGTCTCCACTACCTTCTACTACTTCCACTAGTCTTCCATCTTCCAAACGTCTTCAAATGCATTCATTCTCGTTACATTTCCAGCCCACAGGTCTGGAGTCCCACAGGTAGGACTCACCATTGGCAGGGGTTGTTGCACGGCTTCTCTCTTTTTTCCTAAGGGTTTTGAGTTTGTTGGTTTTTCAGCATCAGCTGTATTGGCAGGCTGGCCCCCATTTTGCATCTACCACAACGCAGGTGTGAGAGGGGCAGTATTGTGTCTAGCTCCAGGGAAGAGGTGCTGCTGGAGCTAGTGCTGCTGAGCCAAAATCTGTCCTCTAATTTCCTAAATGTTTCCTTCCCCATGAAAGAGGCTTCTGTTGTTCTGCCTTATTCTCAGGGTGTTTTATATCTTTGTGGTGTTTTTGAGCTTACCGCGTCATAGTGAGGTGGCCAGGGGTGCTGCTGTGTACATTTTCTTTCTATTACACAATCTCTCCATTGCTCTGCAGCCTCCCAGGTTACCTGCAGTTCTTGATCTGAAAAAGC
Source organism: Shinisaurus crocodilurus (assembly GCA_021292165.1). Lineage (NCBI taxonomy): Eukaryota > Metazoa > Chordata > Lepidosauria > Squamata > Shinisauridae > Shinisaurus > Shinisaurus crocodilurus. The sequence goes on along the minus strand of CM037879.1, from coordinate 102,507,195 downwards.
CCCATGGGAAGAATTATCATGATGTCTTCCCCTGGGCTTTAATTGAAGTGCGGGAAGCCAAGAAAGCTACAGGTTGCTGGAGAGATGATTGCACAGTGAAGGACGGGACACTCATGCACACTCCTCAACCACCTCATAAGTCACGTAAGCACAAGAAACCCAACCCCAACCCATGAGCATGTCTCTGAAATTTTCTTCTCCTTTGAATTTCTTTTCAAAAGCAATTTCTTTCCTATCAAATTGAATGAGAATGGTTGGAAAAAATGTGAGAGAAATTTTTGGCACAGCACTATTAATAAAGGACCTGTCTCCCTAAATTTTAGAGAGACTAGTTCTTTATTGGCTGGTGACTATAACTGATTTTCTGGCTGCTGGGAAAGCAGGAGTGATGGGCAAAGTCAAGTAGTAGCACACTTAAGTCTCTCAACAAAAATTAGTGGTGGGGGAAATCATTTCTCCATATCTCTGGTGGTTATTACACGAGTCAGAACTTTGCATTGCTCTTTGCAGAATTCAAGAAAAACAATTACCTATGGCTTTTTCTTTCTTTTCCAGTTTTTCCGTTTGCTCTGTTTTGGTTCTCTTTTCGGGCTTTTCTCTCTTTTCAGGTTTTTCATGTCTTTCAGGCTTTTCTTTATGTGCCACTAAAAAAGAATAGTCATATTTAGGTATAAAATTAAAAATGTCAACTTGGCACAATGGTACCAAAACACAGTGGGACTTTCAGACTAGCTATGGACAGAGCCCTCACTTTCTCAGGCACTACTGCAGTTCTTCTTCTATTTATTGTAATGAAGTTTGTGTAGGATTCCCAGCAAATCCCACTGAAATTAATGCATGTTGTGAAACAGCAGTACCTGGTGGAATATGTTCCTTATCTCCCATCTTTGTTTGGCTGACCTGCTGCTCTTCCTCTTTTTTTTTTTAAAGCAAAAGCTAATTATCCTTGTTTGCCATTTTGCATAAACTGTTTTGACAATGCATTGGCTTGAGGATTTTACTGACAGAAATAGCTACTGACAGGTAGTTTTACTTTTTAAAAAATATATCCACAGTAAGTTAAAAAAAAAAAAAAGTAGAAAGCCAGCAGATGTGAGTGTTCGAGTTCCAGTAGAAACTGGCTGAGGGCCAAAACAGACATAACACCATGGCTGTCTAAGGATGATAGGAGTTGTTGTCCAACACATCTGGAGGGCACCAGGATGGAGAAGGCTGGTCTTGATGAAAATCACCTCCCAGAAGCTGATATTTGGCACAGGAGGAAAGCTCCCATTGGAATCAATGGAAGCTACCCTCCCAGGGTTAATAGCAGCTTGGGGCAGGCGGTTCTCATCAGGCCCATAGTATTGTGGGGAAGGGTTAAAACCCCCTCCCCATGTCCCATGGATCCTGATCGTGCTGCCCAACTCTGCAGCTGTTATTGTTAAAGTAAAACAAAACAAAATACAAGGCACATTAAAAGCATTCACACATTTAACATCATGTTTCTGTTCCTGACTCCCAGCTGAGCAGGAGCACAACAGGAGAGAGGCTCCAGCTGTTTTTGGGACTGGGATAAGGCAAGCAGGCTCCCAGAGAGCGAGCGCACAGAGCGAGCGCACAGGGAGAGCAAACAGGAGTTTGGCAGCGGAGTAGTACAACAACAGGAGCAGCACTACAGCTTGCTGGAGTGCGAGGACAACTAAAGGAGCAGCACTACAACTTGCTGGAGTGCAAGGACAACAGGAGCTGCAAGGGAAGGGTGTGGCCTGAGAGCTTAAAAGGAAGGGAGAGGCCTGGGATCTCATTCTGTTCCTGACTCCCAGCTGAGCAGGAGCACAGGAGAGAGGCGCCAGCTGTTTTCGGGGCTGTGATAAGCGGGCAGGCTCCCAGAGAACGAGCGAACAAAGCGAGTGAACAGGGAGACCAAACAGGAGTTTGGCAGGGGAGGTCAAGGGGAGGTCCCTAAGAAATTTTCTAGAAAGGCAGAAACATAAAGGAAACAGAGAACTATGGAAGGAAAGGACTCTGCAGTGGTGGTGACCTGCAATGTGTGTGCAATGTTTGTTTTCCTGCCGGAGATCAACGTGGCCTACACGTGCAACAAGTGCAAGCTGGTCACGCTGTTGGAAGAAAAGGTCAGAGGACTGGAGCAGCAAGTGTCAACCCTCAGGAGTATAAGAGAAAGTGAAGAGTTCTTAGACAGAACGATGGATCTACAGCAGCAAAGCGTAGTACAGGAGCCAGAAGGGCAACGGCAGGATGAGGCAGAGTCGGAGAATGCTGAGGCAAGGGAAAATAACGTAAGGGGAACTCCCTGGAAAAGGGTGACTGTTAGGAGCAGAAGAACTAGAAGACATTCTGCGCCTGTGGAAGCAGTGGAGCTATGGAACCGCTTCCAGGTACTTGAGGATGAGAGGGGAGGACAGCCTGCAGAGGATGAATTACCGGGCACCCCACGTGACAGCGAGCAAGAGGCTGAAGGTCAGTCAAGTGGAGGCAATCAAACCAAGGCCTACAGCAAGAGAAAGAGAAGAGTACTAGTAGTGGGAGACTCCCTCCTGCGGGGGATCGAAGGCCAAAGTATGTCGTGAAGATCCATGGACTCGCCAGGTGTGCTGTCTCCCCGGGGCACGGATTAAGGATGTGACAGAGCAGCTGCCGAGGCTCATACAGCCCACCGACACATACCCCTTTCTTCTCTTCCACGTGGGTACAAATGATACTGCCAAGTGGAGTTACAAAGAAATCATGGTAGACTTTGAAGAGTTGGGAAGGGAACTCAAGAGCTTTGGGGCCCAGATAGTCTTTTCATCCATCCTTCCAGTACTTGGAAGAGGAATAGAAAGGGAAAGAAAACTACTCCGAGTGAGTGACTGACTACGAAGGTGGTGCCGACGTGAGAGATTTGGATTCTGGGACCACGGGCTACACTTCCTGGAAGATGGACTGCTGGCAAAGGATGGGTTGCACCTCACAAGGACTGGGAAGAATGTGTTTGGCCACAGCATGAGGAACTTAATCAGGAGGGCTTTAAACTGAATCCAACAGGGGAGGGAGACATAAACTCGGGGGTTACCAATGGAAGAAGGCCTCTGTGCCACAACGGAGAGAACAGCTCCAGTGGTGCCCAATGATAGTCTACCACAAAATGTAGGGAAAAAGTCGGACTATAAAGCACATAGTCTTCGATGTCTCTATACTAATGCCCAGAGTATGGGCAACAAACAAGACGAATTTGAACTCTTGATACATGAGGGCAAATACGACTTGATAGGGATAACTGAAACCTGGTGGGATGACTCCCATGGCTGGAATACAGCAATTGAAGGTTATAACTTGTTCAAAAGGAACAGAAGCAACAGAGAGGGAGGTGGAGTTGCGCTGTATGTTAAAGATACGTTTCTCTGCACAGAGATACAGGAAGAGGAGCTTGGCAGCACCATTGAGAGCATCTGGGTTAAAATAAAGGGGGCAAAGGATAAGACGAACATGGCGGTTGGAGTCTACTACCGACCACCCAATCAAGGAGAAGACGAGGATGAAACTTTTGAAAAGCAAATTGCAAATGTTTCAAGGAGGCATGATGTGGTAGTAATGGGTGACTTCAATTTCCCTGATATCTGTTGGGAGACTTATTCAGCCAAACATGGCCCCTCCAAGAAATTCCTGAGTTGTGCTGCTGATAACTTCCTCCTACAGAAAGTTGCGGAAGGAACTAGAGGATCGGCTATCCTTGATCTGATTCTAACCAACAGAGACGAGTTAGTGGATAAAGTGGCAGTTTCGGGAACTCTGGGAGAAAGTGACCACGTTACTTGATTCTAAGGGGAGCAAAAGCTGAGTGTAGCCAAACACGTACCCTGGATTTTAGGAAAGACAATTTTAACAAACTCAGAACAATAATAAGTAAGATCCCATGGCAAGTGACTCTAATGAGAAAAGGAGCCCAGGATGGGTGGGAGTTTTTAAAATAGGAAATTTTAAAGGCACAATTGCAAACAATTCCCACAAGGAAAAAAGGCAAAGGGCAACAGAAGAAGCCAATGTGGCTTCACAATAAACTCAAAGATGACCTGAAAACAAAAAAGGACACGTAAAGGAAGTGGAAGGAAGGACAGGCTACAAGGGAAGAGTACAGGCAGGTAGCACAGAACTGCAGGAATAGTGTCAGGAAGGCTAAAGCTGAGAATGAGCTAAGGTTAGCAAGGGATGCTAAACACAACAAGAAAGCTTTCTTCAGATACATGCACAGTAAAATACAGAAGAAAGAAATGGTGGTTCAACTACATGATGAGGATGGCAAATTGATAACAGAAGACAAAGAAAAGGCAGAAGTGTTCAATTCCTACTTCGGCTCTGTCTTCTCCCAAAAGAGGGTCTATGACCCCCCTGGCAAACGTGAAGTGCAGACTGTAGGGGCAGGATTGCAAGCTTGAGATTGATAGGCAAATGGTCAAGGAGCACCTGATTACTCTGAATGAGTTTAAATCTCCAGGGCCTGATGAACTGCATCCTAGAGTAATAAAGGAACTGGCAGAAGAACTCTCAGAACCACTGTCTATTATCTTTGAGAAATCATGGAGGACAGGTGAAGTGCCAGATGACTGGAGGAGGGCAAATGTTGTTCCCATCTTCAAAAAGGGCAAGAAGGAGGACCCTGGGAACTATAGGCCAGTCAGTCTGACATCAATCCCAGGGAAAATTTTGGAGCAGATTATAAAGAAGTCAGTTTGCAAGCACCTTGAAAACAATGCAGTGATTACTAGAAGCCAGCATGGATTTGTCAAGAACAAATCCTGCCAGACTAATCTGATCTCATTTTTTGATCGGGTAACCTCCCTTGTGGACTGTGGGAATGCGGTGGACATAATATATCTGGACTTCAGCAAAGCTTTTGACAAAGTGCCTCATGATATCCTGATTAGCAAGCTAGCTAAAAGTGGGCTAGATGGAACAGCTATCAGGTGGATCCACAATTGGCTACAGAATCGGACTCAAAGAGTGCTTATCAATGGTTCCTTCTCAAACTGGGGAGAGGTAACGAGCGGGGTACCACAGGGCTCGGTCCTGGGCCTGGTGCTCTTCAACATTTTTATTAATGACTTGGATGAGGAGGTACAGCGAATGCTTATCAAATTTTCAGATGACACAAAGTTGGGTGGAACAGTTAATACTCTGGAAGACAGAAACAAAATTCAAAGTGATCTCGATAGGTTGGAGCGCTGGGCCGAAAACAACAGAATGAAATTTAATAGGGATAAATGCCAAGTGCTCCACCTAGGGAGAGGAAACCAAATGCAGAGTTACAGAATGGGGGACACTTGGCTCAACAATACTACAAGTGAGAAGGATCTTGGAATTGTGGTAGATCACAAACTGAATATGAGCCAGCAATGCGATGTGGCTGCAAAGAAGGCAAATGCTATTTTGGGCTGCATTAATAGAAGTATAGCTTCCAAATCGCGGGAAGTGATAATTCCCCTTTACTCGGCACTGGTCAGGCCTCATCTTGAGTACTGCGTCCAGTTCTGGGCACCACACTTTAAGAAGGACATAGACAAACTGGAGAGGGTTCAGAGGAGGGCAACAAGGATGATAAAGGATGAACAAGGCCCTATGAGGAGAGACTAAAAGAACTGGGCATATTTAGCCTTCAGAAGAGGAGACTGAGGGGAGATATGATCGCACTCTTCCAGTACTTGAAGGGATGTCACATGGCGCTTTGACTTCACTCTACTGTGAAATAAGAATAAAGCCATTGTTATTACTAGGTCAGCCCTGAAAGTAGCTAATATGTCCTAAATCATGGTCAAACTCTTTTTTTTAAAAGACAGCCTACTAACCATCCTGGTTGCCTATGGCATGTAAGAATCTTCTCCAAGCTTTTATAAACTGGAGAAGAATTGGATCCTTTTTCTTTTCAGGTTGTCTATGCAGGAGAGCTAAAGCATTTGATGGCTACTTTTGCGGATTGCAATGTGACTACACTGACATCAGTGGAATGGAAGTAGCCTTACTGTGGGCAGGACTGAATTCAATGATTGCAAGAGATGAAGCTTTAGGTCAACAGCTATATTTTGTTTCTTTATATCTCCCACAACTCATAGCTTTTTACTTCAGCACCTTGCCATAAAATGAGAGGTTTATTTTGCCTGCTAGCTGAGGAATACCGGAGGCCCAAAATAGAAGGCAAATGCAATGGAACAAAAAGACAGCACAGTGGCCAACGTATTCTCCAATGACTTAAATCAATTTCAGTCAGATCCTGATTCAGGAAAGCAGTTTAAAATGTCAGTGTTTCCATTAAGGAATGATCCTGTGTGTTGCTGCATGATGATGGTGGTGAAAAATAGCATGCCATTTTCTACGGAAACTATTTTCGGTTGGTGGGTTTGCTGGAGGCCAGGCCTTTACGTGAATATTAAGGTTTTATGAAGCTGCTTCGTCTGGCTATGCCAAACAAATGGAGCCTGTTTTCCCAACAAAGCAGAAGTAAGAGACAAGAGACTATTCAGCCTCTGTCCTTGTTTAACAGTATGTGGATTGTGCAGAACATGCAGGAATGTGAACTCTTCTTCTAACCAACCAAGTGACTTACATGTATAGGGGCAGCTAATTACTCTCTGAAACTATGCCAGATATTGTTTTCATGCCCTCTTGTCAAGTTCTTTATTTGATTAGTAATTAAAACAGGATATTGTTTCCTCTCTGCTGGGCTGCCCCAATGCATTTTGCTGCTGGCAGTGAAGGACGAGATGGTGCCCCCCTCCTATTCTATTCCAGGTACAAAAGCTGAACAGACTGGCAGCTGAATCTTACTTCAACACTGCAATGGAATGGCATCCCCTACCACAGCCGAGGGCAGCAAACTAGCTTCGGGGGTGCAGGGCAGTTCTGCCCCCTCAACAACTTGCTACAGCTCCTTTTTGCAGCCTGAAGCAGCTGCTTCGGTCTGCCTATTGGTAGGGCCAGCACTGATTAAATGAACTAGCCTCTCCAGTACTCCAGCTTGAAAGCCTAAAATGCTTTCATAGTTGTGTTGGAGTTTGGGCAAGAACAACCCTTTGTTTGTTTTTTTAGTGGTATTATCCATTAGGGGAAGGTCTTCACAATATAATGGAAGCAGCTTGTGAGTTGTGCGGAGTCAAAATGCCCTCCAAATTTGTGACCCTGTTTGTAGGCTGAGAAGTTTGGGAGGGCATTTTGGTGATTTGGCAGGTTGGGCATGAAGAAGGGGCAAAGTATGGAACAAACATACCACAGGCAACAACCATGGTGCAGGCTATTGATGGCTGCCATTTTTTTTTTAACCCACAAGCCTCCAGAATAAGCCCTCGCTCATTTGGCTTCATGACAACACCACATAATGGTGTCTGAAGCCACACTGGAATGAGGACAACTTATCCTGCCCTCACTCTGAAGCATTATGGGTATAATAAATGGCACCTACTGGTTTTCAGGAGTGCAGTCCTCATGGTTGCCAGGACCACAAAGCAGGCAGCAATGAAAAAGGGAAGCTGGGGGTGAGGTTTGATGAAACCTGTCCCCATCAAAGACTTTACTATTGAGAAGAAAATGTACTCATGAGGGGCAAGATCTAGTAAACATTTGCCATAAATGACAGCAGCTCAGTTCGTACACTTGGTGTGCACCACTCAGTCAACAGCAAGTTACCGTGTGGAGAGACACTGATTGTATTAAGCTACACCTACATATGAGACCTATACACATAACCAATGTGATATGTGATCGTGGCAGCCTTTCTTCACAAGCCTGAACAGGATCCCTGACTAAGGACCTACAATTCCAGACCCATTTAATAACTTGTTTGTTTTGATCCTATCAAATGGACAAGATTAGTACACTTTTATTTAAGGCAGTAGTGTGCAGAAACAGCATTCTCCTAGCCCTCAAGTAGCAATATTTTGTCCCTGTGAAAATGCAGTTCTGCCCCGTCCCTCCCCCCCACCCCAGATCTCCCATTGTTATGGTTCTGCTGTATGGAATATGGTTGCCTAAAGCTCCCTTCGTGTATGTGTGAAGTGGGCTCCGTGAGTAAAAGGGAAAGCAAGGCCACTGTCCTCATCCCTGACATCACATGCCTCTCCATCCATGCATTGAGTATGGGCATCTGCAGAAGGTAAATCAATGCAGATAGAGCTTTACACACATAGGCTTCCATGTGATCTGGAAAGTGTGCAAACAGGGTTCCAGATTGTGTGGAAGCCTACATGGGTATGCTTCACTTCTTCAGAGATCCATGCTCTACTAGTGGACATGGGAGGCAGGGCAAAAGAGGCATGTGACATCATGGGTGGGGCCAGTGACATCCCCTTTCCCCTTGTCATTTGTATCTATAATACAAATTGTCATTGTCATTTGAATCGATAATACTTCTAACAGGGTGGCTGGGTGACCGGCCAGATGGGCAATTCACAAATGTAATAAATAAATAAAAATAAAATAAACATGATCGCTAAGCAGAAGTAGACTGATGGTATGAGCAGATCGTGGGGTAGGTAGTAAGGAGAAGGAAAGCAGAAAAGGGGATCTATTGGACAATGGGAGCATTATTTAGTCACTATGGCATACTCTAATAGGTATGATGAGACCTGCTCCTGTATCTACTGAAAGAAGCATGGCATATCTCTTGATGCTTGAAGTGTGCTTCTCTCTTGTTTGCTTTCACATGCAGTGGGGATGTTGTTTTGGGGTTCAAAAGCCACCTTTTGATCAGGGAAGAGATGAAAGCTGAGAAACCATGCTAGACAACCTTCTATCTAGGCACCAGTTGGAAAAGCTGGACTCTCCGGTTTTTGGACAATATAGAACCTCTAGCACTGTTCTCATCCTCTGAATCTCAGTCAGTTGATAAAACCATGGTGCAAAGAGAAAGAGGACTGTCCTGTATAAGAGAGACTGGCTGGCACCCTACCTGTGCTTAAATTCTTTACTGGTGATGTAAAAAAAGCAGACTATGTTGAGAGGTGACCTGCTTACCAAGTCTATATCCCCCAATTATCACTTACCTTTAGGGGGTTCCTTTTTTCCAGGTTTTTCTAGTTTCTCTGGCTTTCCAGGTTTCTCTGGCTTTTCATGTTTCTCTGGCTTTCCAGGTTTCTCTGGCTTTTCATGTTTCTCTGGCTTTCCAGGTTTCTCTGGCTTTTCATGTTTCTCTGGCTTTCCAGGTTTCTCTGGCTTTTCATGTTTCTCTGGCTTTCCAGGTTTCTCTGGCTTTCCAGGTTTCTCTAGCTTTTCAGGTTTCTCTGTCTTCTCAGGCTTCACTGGCTTTTCAGGTTTCAGTTTCACTGGCTTTTCAGGTTTCTCTTTGTGAATGACTACAAATAACAACAGCAATATATTCATGTCTCTGAAACATATAGTTTGTTCAAGTTGGATATTGTTCTTTAGTGTAACTCTTTTAATATCAAACTTGAACACACAGAAAAAGCAGCCCTGTGAGGAATAGGACACTGAGATGAGAAAGGTATTCATCATGACTTATGTTCCCCAACGAGCTTCATGGGTTAAGTAGGATTTGATCCCAGGTCTTCACACTCCAAGTCAAACATTCTAACCACGACACCAGAGGTGCAGAAACTCTTTCAGTTCCTGAAGAGTTCCGAATTCCGTTTCGGAGAAGCTCTCAGGGGCCACACTCCAGTGGTGGGCAGAGCCAAAGGCAAAAGGGATGAGGCCAAAATACCCCAAATACCAGCACATTTTAGCTTTAAGCTCTTACTACCAATAACTAAGCCTTAGGAGAGGTACTTCAACCTTTTAGAATGGGGAGAAAACTGCACAAAACCTAGGAAACCACCAAATGGTCAGTGGTTGGGGAAAGAGGGTATGGCTATCTGGGGAAGGCAAGAAGGCCATATTTGGTGTCCCGGCCTGAGGTTCTGCAGCCCTGCACTACACTACACCAGCTACCAAATTGTTTAAAGGGTTCAAATTTTTCCTCTCGTAACACACGTACAATAATCACACAGAGGTAGGACCAAATATCTGCAAATTCAGTGGGATGTGTAAAAGGTGTGCCTGTGCATACCCACACAATCAGGACCCTTAATGATGCAGGGCTTCTGATTAGGTAGAACATGTATGCACATAGATGCTCCTTTTCACACATCCCACTCAACATGTGTACCTTGGGGCTGGAAGGAGCATGGTGGGACCTGGTCCTGTCTCCCCTCCAAGTGATTATTGTATACTGCAATAGTTTATTCTACAAGCCTAACCTATTTTGCATTGTCTAATTTTTCACATTATGTAAGTAAGCCAATTTCCTAACCCTACGTGGGAAACTACTCTCTGCCCTTTAACAGTGCAACTTTCTATTCTTAACAAAAAAAATACATCGCCTGCCAAGTGAGTGTTTTTATTTTATTTTTGGAACTTAGTTCAGTGGCAAGAAGATGAATTAGCAATGGTGTGTTCCTTTAGTAAGCACATATCTTGAGGAAGGTCTGCATTTTATGCACTGCTAGCTCATGCCCTGATTTCTGCAGATATACAGAATTAACACGCACAGACAGCTGCTACCTCACACCACTGCAACCATGTTTTGATATTAAAGGCTCCTAAGGTCTTCAGAAACTAGCTGGGAAAATGCTCATCCTAGCGGAGACGATGGAAAAACCAATGTTTGCAGCTTTCCAGATAAAAGCAAGCTCTTTTTCTATTCTTCCCTCAACATTTAGCAATATTCCTTATGACAAGAGGATGATCCCATTCTGCATAGCAAATAAATGTGGGGAAATTGTGCTGCATTGCCTGCCTCTTTAGCTAGAGTTGCTAACTAACCAGGAAAATTGAAACCCTCCCTGGCTAGGGTTCCAGTTTTGTTTTTTGCCTTTCAGCCATGGCAGAAAAGCAAAGTGTGAACCTCAGACAGTTTTACATCTTACGTATGTAGTCTCTCAGTAACACCCTCCCTTTTACAGCCCCATTCGCAGGTCATGATAGGAGGGACATTTTGGCTGTCATTCAGGGGCAGGGATGAAGTTTGAGGGAGGAGTGAAAAAGTCACCAGATCTGCTCCTGGCTCCTCACTGCTCCTGGTTACAGGTGAATCCAGGAATGGAGAGAAGAGGGGAGATGCAAAGCAATTTGCACTATTTCCGGGGAGGGGGATTGCAAAGGTCTACCCACAAGGAGTTGTTTGCATGCTGTATGCTACTGCTCATATTAAACTAGTTCCCTTTTCCTTCTTTTTAGTTCCCTTTCCCTTCTTTTTTAAAAAATCATTTAAAAAAGCCATTGGATGTCAGAACCAAACCACCACGCCCTGGCCAAAACGTTTTCACCCCTCCGCTCCCAACAGTCAACTAAATGCTGTCACAATTCACCATCTACAATTTGGGTGGTAAATTTCAGGAGCAGGGGGAATTTGGATCCAGCCCTACACCTAGTTACTTAAGAGATCACATCCTGCATGATTCTGACCAAACGGGCTCTGTCCCTGCAAGAGTATGCTACAATAAATTTGTTAGGCTTTAAGGTGCCACATGACTCTTTCGTGTGGTTTGAAGGTGATGATGGTTGTCATTTTTGTTGTTGTTTAGTCTGCTTTTTAGAGGAAGCTGCCAAAAAAAGCAGCCTACATAATTTAAAACCTTATGAAAATGCAGTAATATTCAATAGAATAATCTAATTTAAAGTAACAAGAATAACAAATTCATGGACAGATTCCACTCAAACACATGACTTGATCTAACTTAAACCCTGACACACTTAAACCCTGTTTAAATCCTGACATACTTCCATGGCCTGTGAAAGTTCATTGTCACCCAGGGAAGAGATATGAAAATATTCAATAATCCCTAGAATTTGAAGTCTCCTCTTTTGGCAACACCTGCATTCACAGATAAGCATAGAGCCTTAAGCCGCAACTCTTTCCATGTCCTTAAGAGGAAGTGGTGGTCACTGTTGTCCTACAATCTGGGATTAGCATATTGTGCTATGAGGAGGATGCCAGGAGGACTCAAAGGGCAGGGCTGGCAAACTAATTAGCACATTCCTTCATCCTATCTTTGATGGTAGGAAAAGATATTTGTTTATCACATCAATACACTCTAAATTTATCCATGTTCCTCTCTCATACCCTGCTAATTTATTGCAACAAAGAGACCTCTGTGCTGCATATTTTTACCCCTTGGCTCATACAAACCGTAAACACCTTTAATGAGGAACTCTAGTAAATGTTATTGTAAAGTATATGTATAAAATGAGTTTGTACTCTATTGCATAGTAAATATTTCTACTTAGGTTTGCCGAATGTCTGATTTTAAACCAGCTTGATTTTTTTTTTTTATCCCCTGCCCCCATGGAAAGTTTTTAGCTCAGCTTCAATATGTAGTTTTAAATTAGAAGCACTTGTATAAATTAGAGTATGCAAATGAGCAATGACTTCCTTCTGGGAGATGTAGCAATCTTAACTCTGACGCAAAACAGATCAAACTATAAAGGCGATGACTAAACAATAAAATCCCTCACATACCAGTATTTATTAAACCACAAAAAGTACAGCTATGATGTCTGTCAACCCTCTCTGTTTAAGTGTTGGCAGATTTTTTGTTTTGCTTTTTAAAAATCCAGACTTGGTTTGCCATCATTTCTTTCTTTCTTTATTATATTTATACCCCGCCTTTTTTTCCTGCAAGGGACCCAAGGTGGCTTACATAATCTTCCTCCTCCTCTCCATTTTATCCTCACAACAACTCTGTGAGGTGGGTTAGGCTGGGAGTCAGCGACTGGCCTCTTATGTGTAGAAATTTAAATTTAAAAAGTCTGCTTTCTTAAATTGAAATGGTTCTAACGTACTGTGTTTTTTTAAAAAAAAATCCCTATTAATATACAAACATGTGAACCTGCATAATCTCTGATAACATAGTATACCACTTCTCATAAAGTGGAAATACCTACAGTGCAAACTTATGCATGCCTACTTATAAATAGGGATGGACAAATCTCTCAGTCAGTTTCTCTCATTTTTCCCATCATAAGTTTATTCTTCCCTATTTCTGCATCTGTTTACTATTTTTAAGTCCACATGAAAACCTGAATGTATTTCTGTGCACCTCTCTCCTAACATACACATTTTTTGTATGCAATTTTACTTAGAGAGTGATCCTATGGTCCCTTATGACATCATCTAGGTCCTATGGTCCCTCATGACATCATCATAAGATGGTTCGGATTCCCAGACCCAAGGTCAGAAACAGAGCTCTGACCTCAGACCTGGAAATCCGTGCTCTGATTCCCCCCCTTCCCCCCCTCACAGCTGGCGTGAAAAGAACTGTCTGCCGGCTGGCTCTCCAAGGTCAGGAAATTCACCTCAGAGAGGGTGGAATTCTGGTGGGTGGAGAGGGGAGAAGACTGCAGAGGCCAAAATATGGGCTATCCTGTGTCCTCTGCAGCCTCCTTCCCTCCCACTCTGAAGCGCCTGTCTAGCAGAGCAGGAGGTGTGGCGAGGTGGAGATTTCATAGATTTCATAGAGTTCGAAGGAGCCTACAAGGCCATCGAGTCCAACCCGCTGCTCAATGCAGGAAACTAGAGGAGGGGTCTCCCATCCAAGTAATAACCAGGCTTGACCCTGATCACCTCCACCACTCTTCCTGTTCTGCACAGGATACTCGTAAGCCTCCAATTTTGGGGGCTTATGATCATTGAGGGCACAACCCAGAGGATTTAATACATGGATTTTTTGACTACCAGCCTGATATTATGCTGTTTTGTGCATTTTCCTACTAATTTGCACATTTTTGGGCATCCTTTCCCATAATATGCACATTTTTGTACAAGCTTTCCCCTAAAATATCCATTTTTGTGCACATATTTTTGTTCAGAGATCTGTGTGGCAAAATTCTGAGAAATGCAAATATAACATGATTCATTATATTGATTTGTGAACTGCAAACTCAGTAAGTTCTTATTGAAATGCAAACTGAACAAAATTCTCCCTCATTGCTACTCAATAATAACTCATACTGAGTTTATGGGACTTACCCCCAGGTAAGTATGTATAGGATTGCAGCCATAAAACCTGTTCCCTATAGGAACTATTAAGAGCTCATTCATGTAATATTGTTTGAGCCTGTGGCAACCATTTTGTTGTAGTTGTTTTGTCAGCCTCGACTAAATTCTACCCAAACGGAATTGTTTGCATTCTATTTGCTTCTGCCCATATTAGACCGAGCCCTTAGACACTTAATCAAAATCACTTCAGCTTTGTGAGCAGCTGTGAACAAGTGCAAAAAGTTAATCTGAGCTGAGCTCAGCAAATGGTGAACAGCAACAGGTGGCATTGGCACAACTGGGTCAGCCTGATGCAATCCGGGTGGAAGGCAGACTAAAAGGGCAGATTATTGCAGGCTCAAATGGCTTTCTTCTGTTGTTATTGATGCCATTAGGTAAGGTAACAATAGCCTGGATAACATTGTGTCTTTTGTTGTTCAGCAAAAGTTTCAGTGACAAGACGATGACAACCGCCATATACAGGCTTGTGGCTTATGCTGGCTCAGCTTGTCTGAGCGTGGAAAGCTAAGCAGTGTCAAGCCTGGTTATTACTTGGATGGGAGACCCCTCCTCTAGTTTCCTGCATTGAACAGGGGGTTGGACTTGATAGCCTTGTAGGCTCCTTCCAGCTCTATGATCTATGAAATCTATGAAATCTATGTCTGAGTAAAAGGCTGACATGTATTAGGTTCATTAATGGGTGCTAATGGCCACTTCCATGTGCTTCTGTACAATCTTGCCCAATCATGATGAATGGGAGATTGTGCTAAAGCAGTGCCTGATAAATCCCACCCATTATGAAAGATTCTCCACTCCACCTGAGTGAAAGGGATCTAGCAGCTTCTCTGAGCCAATCCTAAAGGTCACATTTCCTAAAGGCTTACTGCTGCATCAACTGATGATCTTTTGATTGATGGGCAAGGTTATTCAGTCCAAGCTCAGATATTTGAGGGTGTTTTTTTTGTCAAATGCTTCTGAGCAGTTCTGCACATTCTTATACACAGAACATCCCCATAATAAAACAAGTAGAAATAATGACCTTTGGGTGGCAGCTTCTTTTCAATTTTCTCTTCTTTTTCAGCCTTGACTATCTGGAGTTCTGGAAACAAAAACAAACCACCCGCCCCCAACAGTTATTGGAAGAGAAACTGTTGTCATAAGAAAGCAGTGAAGAAAATACACTGCAAACACATCAGTGTGTTGACAAGCTTTCAACTGAAATCTTTAAATGAAAGGCATATTGTCCATACAACAGTCACTGTCCTCAGTGTGTGTTTCTGCTTTTAATATTCATAATTTAGGGTGCAATCCCTGGGACTCTCTCTCTCTCTCTGAG
Organism: Shinisaurus crocodilurus; assembly: GCA_021292165.1. Classification (NCBI taxonomy): domain Eukaryota; kingdom Metazoa; phylum Chordata; class Lepidosauria; order Squamata; family Shinisauridae; genus Shinisaurus; species Shinisaurus crocodilurus. Next base: position 102,491,857 of record CM037879.1, on the reverse strand, counting down.
TTCCAGTGTTGCAGCTCCCTAAGATAAGGGTTAGGACTGCCCTGTTCTTCTAATCTTCTTTTGAGAAATGGATGGATGTCTATTTCTGTGTGCTGCTGTGCCATAGTTTCCAATAAAAATGAATAGATTTTATGCCGAAGCAGTGTTTGATAGATCCCACCCACATCATGCAATTCTCTCCTGGGTCCAGTGCAGGCTCCAGGTTTTGAAGGGCTCTTGGGCAAGACACCCTCAATGGGCTCCCTCCCTCATTGAGACTACCTTCTCAGCACTGTTGTCTGCAGCTGCTATTGCTCGCCATCTTTGTCATCATGGCTATCACTTGCTTGCTTGACACGCAGAGAGTGAGTGAGCAAGTTGGCAGTGGCATCTGCTGCTCCACCTTCTCACCACCACCGTTATCTGGGCCAGTGTGAGAGGCAGATGAACAAGCAGGTTGCAATGGTGAAGAGGAGGAGCAAGTCCAGGGGGCTCTTGTCAGTTGGCCCTTGCCGGGGTGTGGGCCCTTGGCAGGTAACCAGCCATGTCCACCTGTGACACCAGCCCTGCCTGTGTCTGAGTCACAGGGATCTAGCGGAGTCAATCCTGGTGCTTTTATTTCCTACTTGTTGCATGTGTAGTATCACAGTGACTGTGGGCTTGTTCGCACGACATGGGAACCGCAAGTCCCCCGTGTCGTGTGCACTGCAGACCGGGGGTGCCCCCGCGGGACAGCCACGGGCGGGATGCACGCAAAGTGACCATGGTCGGTAGAGGGGTAAGCCCCTACCGCAGTGTGGTCACCGTGCCGTCCGAACAGTGGGCTGCTGTCTCGCGGGGTCCCCACAGAGACGGCAGCCCAGAGCGGCCGGAGCCACCACTGCTCCAGCCTGTAGGGGCAAATGGCCCCTCTGGGCATCCCTGGGGCCCCACCCCCTAGCGCCAGGAGGCCCGCACTGCAGTGCAGGGACTACGGGTCTGCCCACACGCGTGGGGCGCCGGTTGTGTGCGGCACCCTGCTGGACCCCGCAGATGGCCCCGTAGTTCCTCCCCCGCCGGCAGCCTGGGTCGTGTGAACCGGCCCTGTGTGTTTGTCTCAACAGACCTAGGTGTAACCTGAACAGATTATTATTCAACCCAAGAACATCAACCCAAGATTATTCAACCCAAGAACACCAGACCTGTGTATGGATTTTCACAGGCGTTTTTTTTAAAGTAGTCTGGCAAGTTCTTAAACATATAGAATATACTCATAATAAATTAAACAGAAAGAATAACCTTTGGGTGGTGGCTTCTTTTCGATTTTCTCTTGTTTCTCAGACTTGTCTATCTGGATCTCTGGAAGCAAAAGAACCCAGTTAGTTATTGGAAGAGAACTGTTTTCATAGGAAAGCAGTGCATAAAGTACATTACAAACACATCAGTGTTGACTAGCTTGTGATGGGAATATTTGGAACTATGAATAAAAAAGTATACTGGGGTAGGCAACCTGGTGCCCTCCAAATGTTCTGGACTACTCATAACCCCAGCCAGCATGACTAATGGTCAGGGATTATGGAGTTGTAGTCCAAAACATCTGGAGAACACCAGGTTGCCTAACCTTGGCTCATACATAAGGAATTGTTCTTGTCAGAATTGTTCTTCTGTTTTCAAAACTTAAAATTCACTCCATTAAAAAAGATTTTCCGATGTTTCACCTAAGGAGAAACCACCAAATTGACTTCAGAGTTTACTTTCAGTGGAGACACCCGGAGCAATTTCAGCATTCTTATTAACACTCCTTTGGCTTCCCTCAAAGCTCCTCAGATGTTCTGCCTCAAAAGGTACCCCAGATTTGATTTTAGCTTAAAGTACAGTGATACCTTGGATTGCAAGCATAATTCGTTCCGAAACCGTGCTTGTAATCCAAAACACTCTTATATCAAAGCGAGTCTCTGGCAGGCGTGAGCAGGGCCAATTTCGGCCCGCTACGCCCGCTCGAGGTGAGCGGTTACATCCCTACGTCTTGCAAGACCTTGCTCATTTATCAAGTCAAAAAATTTAAAAAAATTTGCTTCTCTTGCAAAACGCTCTCAGACCAAGTTACTTGCAATCCAAGGTATTACTGTATAATTTCAATGGCAACTCTATTCTACATTGCACATGCAGTTAATTAATGAAAGTCCTTACAATCAATATACAAAAAACAAAGGAAGCTGTGCTGGTCCATAAGAAAAAATCCAAAATCCACAGCCAGTGAATACTTTTGTTAGGTTCAACCAAATATGCACACAATTTGAGATCTCGAGATTTCTTCATCAGGCAAGATGTTACAAATAGCAGGTGGGAGGGAAGGAGAAAAATGCTGATGATGTTGAAACCATGGTCAGAATCTTAAGATGGAAGGAGGATTGCAGACCTATATGGGTTAGGCTGCATTAGGTGTCACCATGCAGTGTTCAGGTTACACCTAGGTCTGTTGAGGCAAACACACACCTAATGACCAATTTCACCAGTTCTGAATATAAAACCCAGTAGTTACTGTGACTTTTCCTCTATCCCATCTTGAGACACTCATACCACAGATTTCATGACTACAGCTTCAAATCAGTCTTTTATTTTCTCCTCTTCTAGCTCCCCTCCACTTTTTGTCTGGTTAAGAGATCTCAAGATCTTGAAAGCTTCCCCATAATTTTGTGCATATCTGGTTTGGCTTAATAAAGGATTATTTTCATTATCTTTGTCCCCCCTCCTCACTGGACACTCCTGCATTTTTTCCAACACTGGTTAAAGTATCAAGAATACAACAAAGCACATTGGATCCTACAAGCAGCCCATGGACTACCTTTGCTGCAGAAAAGTTCCTTATCTTGAACAACCTCTACCTTCTCATTGTCTGCCTTGCAATGCAGCTCAGCTCACTCATGTCAATCAATGTGATATGACTTAATTTCTTCCACAAGATACACTACATCTTTATTACCTGCTTGTGTGAAGCTACCATTGGGATAAGCTCCCATAGATGGTTCTTCTTCCTCATCAAGGAAGAGGAGAGAGGCTTTGCCATGATAAGAACACTTTATCTGAGATAGCAAATCTAAGATAATGATTTCACAAGCAATCACACAATTGCTGAACCAATTGTCAAGTATCAAAAGTGGAGGAGCATCAAGAAAATGTACTAGATATAATTATTTCATTGTTTTAAAAGTGAATGGAGATACAAAAATATCTTGCAAGTGGTGATGAAAGCTGGCACATCTTATCATAGTGACCATCTCATAAATCTATTCAACTTCCTAAATTAGTGTAAACCATCACATCTCCTGATGAAGGATACTGATCCAAATTCATCTTGACAACATAAACAGGTCCAGTACTGCTAAAAGCAGTGTAAAATCTCCATCTTTTAGAATCTAACTTTAATTTGCATTAATTTCTACTTAATCCAACAGCATCCTCTTAATATGAATACTGCAGAAATAAAGGTGAAGGTGCTCTACTAAATAGAAGACTCTCTTCCCATAAAATAGCCAGCTCTCTTTGTCACATACCAGCATGACTAACAGGATGATTATTGAATCCACCTCAACCAGATCCTGATCTGGATTTTGCAGTGAGTTGCTTTTTGCTGCCCACCAGAAATTTTCAGACCTCTTTGGATCTCTTTTGATTGTAAGTGACTCCTATTGAGTTATACAGGACAAAGTATACAGGTAGCAATTGGCAAAAATACTGGGGAAGGGACAAATGTTGTTCTCAGTTCTCACTACCAAGATCCTCACCAGAGGAAAGGCATAAGTTTAACCCTCCACCACCACATGGGGGGGGGGTCCCTGGGTACACAGTAGCTGCTACTTGGTGTGGCCAGTTTTATGGCTCACAAATATGTCCTAAAGAACTTGCTATGTTTTAGAGAGAGAGAAAAAAGCATGTTCTTCATGGCTTCCTTTCAGTTTTTTAAAGCATCTGCCTTATTCTCTGTGACAAATAGCTTTAATTTTCTGCTAATCATATCATATCTTTTTGCTGAGTTGCCAAAGCAGTTGTATTTTCATAGAAGACTTACATGGCCAGTTGAAAGGATGCAATTTATCTCCATCAGAGAGGCATATTGTTAATAAATCCAAAATATTATGAATTCATGTTTAGAAAACTGACAGAATCCAGCAGTAGCAAGGATAATCTCTGTCACCAAGGCAACCATGCTGATTCTTCATAAGATGACAGCACAGTTTATTAAATTACTGCGATGGAGAATGTATTTTTAAAAATGTATTTCATTAGCTACCTAGGAAATAGGGCAAAATAATAATAATCCACAGCTTTCTAGATTGCTGGTTTTGCAACAATTTAGGATTTTATTTCTTCGGTTGTGGATATCACTTTTTTTTTTTTAATGATATGAAGATACACATCACCTGTAGTCAAATAATTATTTTATATCCTCAGTGATGAAAAAGCCAATGATCTGTTCAAACACCATTTAAAAATCTTGATGAGATATGTTTCCCTATATTTTTGGCAGATCAGTGTAGCCTTGTGCTGCCAGATTTGGAATCCCCAAACTACAAGGCACTGAATTTGCAAATTGCGATGACATTCTTTCTGAACATACAATGGGCTATTTGGTCAGACTGAATTCTTTCTCTGAATTATTGTCCAGGTTTAAAACGCAATAGCAAGTAAATGCAAGTGTGTAAGAGTGAATCTGTAGAAAAACCCTATACTGAAATATTCTGTTTCACATATGATCACCACAGAAGGCGTATGATTCAGCCAAACTTAAGCACTGTTTGGTCTCTTCAGCTTTAATGGAATTTCAACTGCTTTAATGGAATTTCAACTGCTTAAGAGCACTTAAGTTTCCATGATTTCACTGGGCTACATCTAATGTTATATGAGTGGACATCTGCTCACGCAATGGGATTTCCCCTTCCTCTTCCTTCTGTACCCCCTACATCCCACAATCTGCTTCAGAGTATCCCCCAAAGCTCTGGAACAGATTTAGGGGGTGCATAATGTACTACAGGGGGAGGAGGAATCTGTTCTGCCAGTGATGTCTATTCCTCTAGGGCAGGGGTGAGCAACATGTGGTCCTCCAATGTATTGATCTACATTTCCCATTAGCCCTAGCCAGCATAGCCAATGGTGAAGGATAATGGGAGTTGTCAGCCAAAACATCTGGAGGGCCCCAAGTTGCCCATCCCTATGCTAGAGTCCATGTGCTTAATGTCAACTCTTCCAAAAGGCACATGCTATACAAAAACATGAAGGAGCAGAGTTCGATTTCAAAATGGCCAAATATAATCTCACATTGACCAGTACCTGCACTGATGTCTCATTACCCATTTAATTTTAAAGCTCATATTTGGGGATGGAAAAATTCCTATAACTAGACTTGATAGCTGGCTCAGCTTGTCTGAGTGTGGAAAGCTAAGCAGGGTCAGGCCTGGTGATTACTTGGATGGGAGACCCCTCCTCTAGTTTCCTGCATTGAGCAGGGGGTTGGACTCGATAGCCTTGTAGGCTCCTTCCAACTCTATGATCTATGAAATACTAGATAACTGTGCCTTGAGACCTTCATACAGCAAGACAGGAACAGACCAGAAGAGAACACATGTGTGAGAGAAGCCTATGTTGTTACAGAATAGAAGTACTTTAGCAAGCAGTGATGGGAATGCTTTCAGCTAACCATTGTCCCCCTCGCCTAACTATAAAAGTGTTGATCTCAGTGAGTGGGAAATAACATCCTGAGCAGCCTAATTAGCAAGAGCCTTTTGTAGTTTTAACCACAGATTAATAAGGCTTTATCTCTTTGCCTGCCTGCTGCTTTGAAGTCCTATCTTCTGTCAGTTCAGGACACTGCCCCATATTAATGTCTGCCATCCATTCAAATTAGAAAAACGGGAAGCCAGGTTTTGCCTCTTGACAT